>BMAV01020684.1:0-59637 GCA_019973955.1 Trichonephila inaurata madagascariensis | reverse complement strand
TTTGATCAAAGTTAGACATCATCTGACCTAAGAGGCAGAGAGAAAAACGAACGCCGCCGAAAATCTTAAGTGGGTTAACACAAAACGCTGATCGCGGATTTCATGAGAGCACTTGAAAGTTAATGCTTAGATATAGGGCTATTAAATATAACGATCTGGAATTAGACATGTTTATTGGCTAGGCCATATGTTCCTAAGAAATAAATGGGTGATTAGTTTGATACTTGAACAGGTAAGGAAAAAAAATAAAAGTGTGCTAGATAGGGAATTTAATTTTTAATCTAATTTAATCATCCTTATATATATATGTGTGTGTGTGTGTTTTAAAAGAATTATTTCTATTATTTCATTACTAAATTAATTATTTGTTAATTAAAAAGTACATCATCTATTATTTTTATTAAAAAAACATTTCAGAGACATTTTTAAGGTATCCGACTACGTTTGGAACCGTGATTTTGCAAAAGCATATAAATGGATAATATTTATGATATTTAGTGTCACTTAGATTAGAAAATGTATATAAAATTGTTTTAAGAATAGTATTTCAATAAATTATTTTACAATGGTTTGACAAAAAATGAACATAGAATGAACAATTTTCAAAATATTCTCCTTTTGTGAAAAATGTTTCTATTATAATAATATTTTGCCTGTATATAGCCCAAACCTCTGTACAGAGGCTCAAGTAGAATTTTTGAAATATATAATTTAGAAGTGGGTTTATCCATGTTTTACAACAACAGAGGGGGAAAATTTTAATAAAAAAACACCAATAATTATTTCAATTGGTTGTAACTCTGAAAATAATGTGAATTTTTCAAAAATCATAGGTTGAGCCTCTGTGCAGAGGTTTTTTTCTATATACAAGCAAAATATTAGTATTATAGAAGCATTTTTTATAAGAGAACATTTTTAAAAAAAGTTATTCTAAGTTAATTTTTTGCCAAAATATTGTATTTAAATATTTTTTTTTATCAAAATGTCCTTATAACAAATTTATACATGTATTCTAATCTAAGTGACACTAAATATCATGAAAATTGTTCATTTATGCGCTCTTTTAAAATCACGGTTCCAAACGTAGTCGGATACCTTAAGTTAACTATACGTAACGATTGATTGATTCATGAAAATCTCTCTGAAATTTTTTATATTATTTTAGTTTCTTAGAAAATAACTATTATTAAAAAAATGATGAAAGTTTTTTGTGTTTTACTCTTAGCATTAGAATCGTTTTCTTTCTATTGCTTCACATTAATAATTTTTTAATTAATGTAATATTGTTTTTTAAAAGTCATACATCGCGAAATTTCAAGCTGTATTTTATCTGTGAGGGGGAGGTTAAGAGGGAACACACACACGATAATTCTTCACTAAAAAAAACCCTGTGTTATATGCCGCGCCAGAGAGGGAGGGACCTGTCTTAAATCGAAAATACGTGGAACAAATTTTGAAAAGGGAAATTTAATGAAATAATTTTAAAAATCACTCACATTGTGCACGTACAAACACACACATATAATTGCTGGCATCATGAGGGAAAGAGAAAGCTCGTGCAAAGCCGGGCCATGCAGCTAGTATCTGTATATATAGTATTAAATTTAATGAAAAAATCTCTCTATATACAATATTAAATTTATCAATTTCAAAGTAAATAAAAACTGAACTATTTTCATGAAAGAAAACCTAATGACAACATTGATTTCGAATTATTACTTAACCCCTTCCAAGACCAGAAAAGGGAGAAAGAAGCATTTCCGCAGACCCACACGTTCTGAGAGTATACGCATGCATGGAACCGGACAAATTTCCCAGTTAAGCCTAATTTCATCGGATATTGTTCACTGTTTCATTGGTTTTAATTTGTTTTTCGCAGAACCCTAATTTTTGTTCTAAAATTAAAGTAGCCTCAGTTACTCCTTATAACTTCAGCTATCTGCCAGTGAAAGTTCCGTCAAAATCGGTCCAGCAGTTTCAGAGATTAGCCGGAACAAACAGACAAAAATTTTAAAAATTGATTTTTTGATATAAGTACTGGATATGCTTTTAAATGCATTCAGTGAAAAGCTGTTAATTTCAAATTACAAATAGACACTTCAATTTTATTTATTTGTATAGATAAAAAAATAAGTGGGGGAGGGGAAATAAGTGGTTCACTTATTTAAGTGTATCAAAGTTTGTGTTGGTTTCTGATGCAAAGACTTCATTGCCTCTTCAACCATATGTGTTCGAGGTGATCGCACATGTCACTTATGCTATTGGTAGGGATTGTCTTACAGGCATTAACATCTCATAACTTTAAAAACAAAACAATTTTTTGTCACTCTCACTTCTCTTTGGATTTCACCATCTTCATAGTGTATTTCATCTTATTTTCTTTATTTTATTAATTCAATTTTTGATTGCAAGTTGGACACCAAAATTTAATTTAGAAAAAATTAATTCAGTTTGAAAAAATTCTTTTAAATATTGTTTATAATAGAATAACTAGTTTCTTTCACTTAGTCTTCAATTTTTGTCAGACATTTGATTGCTGCACGCATGTAAAATATTTTCTCCTTTTTCCACAAAAATTACTTTGTCAATTAAATTTATTTTTCTTTTAAAATTATAGTATATGGAGGAAAGCTTGAAGGCAGGCCATAGCTTAGAATTTTTCATCGAAGGTGGCAGGTCTCGTACTGGTAAGGCAGTTTTACCAAAAGCTGGATTACTCTCTATCGTTGTTGACACTTTAATGTCTGGTGAGTTAAAAAAATATTTTGATTATTTTCATCCATATATATTTAAAGATTTAACTAAAGTTTAATTTGAGATCTTTTTTACTATTGTGGGTTTTAGTTCCATTTTTTTTCTCTGCTACATGCATTTAAATATTCCTTGAATTTAAAATTATGCTGTACTTCATTTCTAAAAGTATTTTTTTCATGCAAATATATTTTTCGAAATTGTGTTTTTCACCCAGTAAGCTTTCAATGGAAATATGTATTGCAAATAATTTTTGATCAAAAGGAAAACTTTATCTATGTATAGTATCTCCTGCTTATTTTTGAACAGTTTTTTTTTCATGTGTTAAATATGTTTTCATGTCTTTTTGCAATGACATTTTCTTAATGTCCAGTATACTTGAATATATCTGATAAGGCACACAAGTTTAAATCAAGATTTTATGTATTTTTTTTATTTAGTTTTAAATTTTAATATATTACCTGCATTTCTTTAAAAAAATCTTTAATAAAATTTCTGCTATATTTGCTTTATCCTGTAAACTCAGTTTTATTAATCATTTAACTGAAAAGAATAGTTATTTTTATTGTCTGCCCTTCCATATAAATTGAATTAAAATGTATTGAAAGGAATATGATTGCAACCTTTTAAATGAAGTATCTGTCAGCTTTTAACTTAGAAATTTTCAGAATAATTGAAAAAACGTTGTAATCTTATGTCTCTACAAAACAACTTTATACAAAAAAAATTATCTTTTTAGTTATTGGTTCCTATATTGATGTGGGAATCCAACCAAAATCTTCCAAAGGTGGGATCCTTCAGATAGCGGGGTTTTTAGGGTGTATTAGTAATTTTGGAATAAAATAGACAACATAGTTCAAGAAAGAAACTAATTGAAAACTAAATAATTTATTAAGAATTATGGGGGAGTATTTACATGGGGAATATTTCAAAAGAATAGGAAAGTTGGATCACATTACTTTAAGGGAGGCAATTGAAATTAAATAGAACTCATTATGGTGCTATTAAGACTTACCACCTGGCGCGGACGAACGATAGAACTCATTATGGTACTATTAAGATTTACCGCCTGGCGCGGACAAAAGGCGCTGACGCGCGAAATACGACGTTTCTCGACGAGTGTTAGTCGGCCTCTGGCGAAATAAGTTGATGACGGCGTTTTAAAAGGGACGCTAGATGGCGTTGATGTGGAATACTGTTTTGATTAGAATTGCCGACCTCGGTAAAGGATATGATCTAACCTTTTACAAATGGGATATCCTACATTGATATGAATGTGTTTTGTTTTATAATGTTATTTATGTCTTCTAATTAATACCTTTCTTATTGAGCTGTTGAAATTATTTTAAATTTCATTCTATCTTTTTTTTTTATTACTTTTACTTTAAAAAAATCTTTCCTGTTTTTTTTTACTTTAAAAAATAAACTCATATCCATAATATTGAACAGGTAGATTAAGTTAACAGGAAAGAAAAGATGTGTATCTTGATAAAGAAGTTCTTGATTCTACGCTTAATGTTTTTACCTTGCTAATCTACACTATTAAAATTCGTAGGTAAACAAACGTATGTACGTCTATCTTCTCATGAACCGCACGACGCAGAAACTCTCCAAAGGTATCAAAAGATCAGGAATCATCCGAGGAATCCGTTTTTACCATTTATATTCTTATATTCCAATTAGTTAAAAAGATATTATTAAAAAACTTAAAACGCATAATTAGTGCCATTTTTTCCCGCCAGGGGCAAAGTTCAAATTGTCCGCCCTTTTTTTTCAGACGTTTTTAAAACACAATCTAATTTTTTGTATGAGACTCGGACAAAAAATAATTACAGAATCGGAAAGATTATTTACTTCGCCACGATACGGTAGAATTTATTTCACAAAATAATATTTTCTATTTTTTACGATTTTTTTTAAAATGAGTCAAAATCGGTACGTTTCTATGAAAATGATTTCTAAATCTTTCCGCTTGCATTTTCTTTCGCGTTAATGAAATGATATTCTATACTAAAAAAGTTCATGCTTTTCTCTTTTAGGATCAGACATTTAAAAAAAAAATTAAATGTCAAAAACTTTTTTTTACGATTTTTTAAAAAATACTCAGTTTTATTTAAATACTTAATAACTTCGTTATTTAAAAAAATCTCTCGAAACTTTTTATTCAGTATGTAGAACGATATTATCCACGTAATCTGTACAAAGAATGAAAAAATTGCTTAAAGATTACGGGTATTTTAAAAAAATTGTGTTTTCCGTTTTTTTCTCTTTTTGCGAGAAATATTTAAGAATTATTTTTGTTACATTTTTTGTTTAAAAATTACCGTTGTTTGCAATTGATATATGAAGTTTGAAGGCGTTAAAAATGAAGCCCGAAAAAAAAAGTTTTAACTTTAACAAATAATGCAATGCAAAATTATCTCTTCCTTTTATTTTAAAGGTCTTTTCACTGCTTTCCCCCGAAGATATGGTAGCGGGATTATTTTAAGCGCTTCTTTATAAACGGTACTACCCGGATTCGAAACTGCATCATCGCTTAAATTTTATGATTTTTTAAAAAATACTCAAAATTTTATTCGTGCATTTAATAAATTTGCCAGCAATTTTGTAATTGGAAAGATGATTTATTTCGTCACGATAAAGTTGTTTTTTTTTCCTTCTACAAAACAACGATATTTTACATAATTTAAGATTTTTTCGAAAATGAATCAATATCGATGCGTTTATTTGAAAATGATTTTTAAAAAACTCATACTTTGATCTTTTGAGTTACTGATTTAAAAAATAAACTGCCGAAAACTTTTTTTTACGAATTTTTAAAAAATACTCAAATTTTAAATGATTAGTAACTACTTATCAAATTCAAAGTTTTTATAACTTCATTTATAAACTTTTTTCCCATGTATCGAACAATTCAAAAAATGCTCACAATTTTAATTCAACATTTAATACAGTTGTGAAATTTTGTAATTATAAAAATTTGTACTGTTTTCAACATACAACTATTTTTAAAAAGGTACATTTTCGTTTCCGGACCCTAAAAAGTTGCAAAGTGAGTGAGTGAATATTAAAGTCCCACTGTTCACTTACTCGACAGCTGTGAGAACGAGAGGGGAAAGGGAATTTCCATGACAGTATGTTATGCATTTAAAAATGTCCTTGCAACGCTGGGGATAAATAAACCTGTCTGACAAAGAAAAAAAACTGAAAAAATTACGAAACAGCGAATTTTAAGTTATACACTCGGTAAAAGTCCGAGTAACGCCGAGCTAAGCGGAGGAGGGGGGGGTGGAAGTCATTTTAAAAAAGAGCATTAGAAGTGCTGATTTTGTGAAGAAAACTGAAAATTTATAAAAGTAGAGAAAGCCCGTGCAATGCCAGACCATGCAGCTAGTATGTATTTAAATAGCGAGTTTGATATAAATGATTTTGTTACCATTGTTTTTTCCTTTAATGTTTCTTATATTTTTGTTACTTTGCTTTGAAATATACTTTTTTATTATGTAATAGACCTGGAATCCTCTTTAATCTACTCCAATTTGTTTCTTGTAACATGAACAATAGTACATTATATTCCAGAGGTGGGGAACCTGGGGCTTATGTGAGTTTCTTGTGTTGCCTTCATTAAAAGCTAGCACTTCTATTAATTAATATTTAATTATATAGATTGCAACAATTTGCAAATCAATCGAATTAAATAAAGAACGGCATGAATGTATGCTTCAATGATTTCTCGTGGGAGCAGCCAATTGTACGTTTCAAATGTTAGAATGCCACCTAGTGCAACATGGTACCACTACCACACATGCTCATGTAGAGGAACATTTAAGGCTTCACATTATGAAGTTTGATCTAAATATATATATGCTTACATAAATAAAATACCAACAGTGAAATGAAGAAAGTTATAATATCTAAGAATTTAATAAATTTAAAGAAAAATAATAATCAATGATGAATGTTATAACAAGTGTTTTTCATGTGAATACAAAAATATTTTATACTGTAACTTTTTATGTCAAATAATAAAAAAATAAGGATTTTTAATTTTTTTTTATTAATAGTTCTATATAATGCAGAAAATTGTTTAATCTTTACAAAAACTATATAATAATTTCATGAAAGTCGCATTTATAAGGACATCAATCTATGTGGCCACTTTTATTATTACTTAATTTGCATGCGATCTCTAAAGGTGAAATGGTTTCCCAACTCTGGTATATCCTTACTCTGCTTAAATACCTGTATATTTTAATGTACAACATTTAGGAATTATCTTGATTATTAAAACAAAGCTTCATTGGTTATCTTTTTTGTTCTGCTGAATAGCAATTCTTACTTTTTTTTATGGGTTTTTGATGAAAATGAAGTAATGCTAGTTACTAGTACATTGCCTTAATAAAACTTTCATGTGTTTAAGTGTTGGGGAGGGGGGGGGGGAATTTAGACCACAAATGACAAAATTACAAAAATGTCAAAGTTTTAAGTCATATTTCATTAGTCAACATTTATTGTATACAAATAACTTTATTATAGTATTAATACAAATATTATTAACTAATTAGAGGCTGATTTATTCTTCTACATATTTAAAATAATATAGAGTAAAAAGATTTTCTGGATTACAAAACAATTTGGAAATTGAAACTTACTGTGCATTTCCTAGTGTATAAAGATGCTTCCAAATAAGAGATGAAATACAACCTTAAAATTTAATGCACATTTTTGAGAAAAAATCTAAAATTAAAAGAATATTAAAGTAACTAAAATAAAAATGGCAGTTTTTATTAGTACCCTAACCTCGTAAAAACTTGTAAATTCCTTATCATTGAAAGTACAACTTATGCTGGAAAATATGGTAATTTTTTTGAAAAAAAAAATTGCTCTAATAATTTATTTTAATTTTTAAGGGGGAATACGTGATGCTTACATTGTACCTATTGCTATGAGTTATGAAAAATTGCTGGATGGAAACTTCATATCTGAGCAATTGGTATGTATTTCGCTTTGAGGATATGATTCAGTCAATTCCACCTCTAATGTTTAAAATCAAAAACTTTGCTATTATTTAGTCTCAAAATATGTAATGAGTCAGTTATAATAATTCACATGATGGTTGCACATATATTCTATTATTTCATTGGAATTTGTAAGTAATTTAGCTCCAAAAATGGAACAGAACTTAAGTATCTGGTGAATTTACATCATCATTTATATTACAAGTTGAGTACTTCTACAATAAACAATTAAAAAAACTGTTTTTGTCAATGTAAAATAATGAACTAAAGACGTAAAAAAAATAATTTCATAATGTCTAAAATTTGATGTTTTTTCGTAGTTTTTTGTTTGTTTTGTTTTTATTCATGTAAAATATTCATTGTAATGTTTGAAAATGTATCGCATGTGATTCTTTTTATAGGCAGTTGCAATTCTTCACACTTCTGCCCTTGTATAGTGAATATTTATATCAACAAAAAAAATGGTTACTTTCTCTTTTTCCTGTATAAGTATATGTTGAAAAAAAATACCCCTGTATTTGCTTTTACATTTAAATATTTAACTAGCTTAAAACTGTTCTGTATTAAATTGTTTTTCATTAACAAAGTTTATTGAGAATTCGGTGAAAATAATAGAATTAATTCTAAAGCAGTAAAAGTCCAATTTATCCATAAAAATACTACCTTCAGAAGACCTCAAAGTGATTTCCAGTATGTTTATTTGCCCAGATGACTTTGGGAAAACTTGTAAAATGTACATGAAATGCATTTCAGCCCCTACAGAAGTGACAAAAAGAATTCATACATTATAACTTACTTGCGGTTAATAAAAGAGTATTAAAATGACTTTTATATAAAATATCAACCAAAATTAATTTTAATTTTTAGTGTGAACATAAATTCCTGAATGAAGCGCTTATGGCTTATTCAAGAATTATTGGTAGAAATTTTCTTTTTTCATTAACCTTGAAAATCAAAATATCTTCAATAGTTCTTAGTTTTTGAAGGAATAAAAACAATGTTACTTTGTGTAAAACTTTTTTAAAATATTACAAGAATTATAAATTTTGAAGATCAATAGTATTGATTGTGACCACTACGAGACCTAATCCAGTTACCAGGTGTGAACACGTATTTATAAAAATGGTTGTTTGATACCTTAGTTATTTTGTTTCTTACAATTTTTCGCTCTTTTCTCTTGAAAGTTTGCCAACTCCTAATCAAGTACAATCCTTTGCATTGTTTTAAATGTCAATGATCTCAGCATTCTGGTATAATTTTCTGAAGGAATGTAACTTGCTCTTTGTTCTGTTTTTGGTCCATGAAAGCAGAGACTGTGAAGAAAATCACCAAGCATATTATCAAAAATGTTACTGGTAGTAGAAAAATAAAAAAATTATAAGCCAATAATAGGTATGTCCTACTTAGCAGTTGTAAAGTAAACATCAATCTGCAAAAAGCCAATCAGACAACTTCTGAATTCAAAACAAACACTCTCAAATGGTGTCACTCAATAAATAGAAATTAAACTTTCACAGATAAATATTAACCTCCACTTCTAAAGTGTATAAACTTAGATCCATTCACAATCACTAAAACAAAACATAGCAATACATAACACAATACCATATAACACAATCAACCACCAATACATACCACTTCAACAAAACCTAAACATTAGAATGTATCTAATTAGAGCAACACCCCCCCCCCCCGAAATAAAGAATGAATAAGCACAAAGCATTACAATAAAAAATATGAAATTTTGGGAAAAAATTATAAACCTAAAGAGAAATTGGAACTTTATTGCTATAATTTTTTGGGGGAGGGGACAATAAAATGTTAATGGAGGATGATTCATCTGAATCTCATCAAAACTAGAGGGTTTGCCATATTTAGATCTTTCTAGATGGCCTTGAATTTTTAGAATTCGCGAAGATACAGGAAAAAAAATAAATTTTAAGTTATCATAAATATGTGTGCTATGCAACTGTGGTTGCCTTTTAAGAAACATATTTAACAGCTAATGACATCAAAATCCATCTTTCTCTACGTTTAGAAAACAAAACTTGGAAGGCAAGTCGAAGTGTAGCTTTGTGGACACATCTCATGGTTTCCTTGTCAATCTATTCCAATTGCAAACTCTACGTCAACTCATTGCAAATCGAATTCGTAGTAAGATATCAACCTGCACTTAACATAACCCACCAAACCCACATGTTAGCATTATGATTGTTAATAACCTATTTAATTAACTGCCCAGCCATTTATTTTGTTCAGAGATGTAAATGGCAAATTAAAAATATCTTTGATCTTTCTCAAAGATGTAATAATCTTTTGCAAAATAAAAACAACAGCTCAAGAGGTAGACAATTGAAAAGATTGTTTCTGCTATCTCCTTTGCCTTTTAAATAGTCAATTATTTCTACTCGCCTGCAATGACATTACACTCAATAGATTTCGGAAGTTTCTTCCCCTTCTTTTATCTGTCTGAGTATTTCAAGAGAAACTTGACCCTGAAATTTACCATAATATTTTAATTAACTTAGTTAACAAAATAAAATTTTTGACAAGAAATTAACGTTTTGATCTCATATTTCCCAACTTTGTAAAGACTGAAAGGACAATAAATGATTTATTATGTGCATCTCTGTCTTGAAGATATCTGATCATGTTACATTTATATCATGCACTCGTCTAAAAGAAAATGCTATGAATCGACTACCTTGTCTTAAGAAATAATAATGTAAATTATGAAAATTGTTTCCAAGTTCATAAAACCTTCAAATGAGGTAAGATCTGTAAAACCTTTAGAATTATTACATATGGATTTGGCAAGGCATCTTTCAACTTTTACAAAAGGATATCATTGCATTTTATCTATAATTGTTGATTATTTTAGGAAAATTTCAATACAGGTAATTCTCTGAAAAATTTATATATATTGAATTTGAAATATTCCTAGAGGATCAGGGTATAAAGGCTAAATCAACTAAAACATATATTCCTGAACAAAACGGAACAGTAGAATACTCTAAATATAATAATTGCATTCTACTGTATTGGATTATATCAGAGCATTTATTAAAATCTAGTGAATTTGATGACAAAATTTGAGCTTATTCTTTCCTAAGCTATACTTACATTTGGAATAGAATATCTCATTGTAAATGAAATGCACTGACTTCTGAGCATTTTAAATACTTGTTTTGGTGTTCCCAAACAACTAAGAAGAAAACTAAATATAGGAGCTAAGAAAAAGTTTGTGGTGGGCTATATTCTATGAACTCAAAGATATATCCTGTCTGGCTTCCTTAGGAACATAAAATAGTAGAATTCATTAATGTGCTTTTTCGATGAAGAATCAAAGTGCTAAGGATCTGAAGCTAAACCCTTATCTAAAATTTATGTATATATGTATGTGATTCACCTAAAACAGATTCAACTTCATTTAAATTTCCAATTATTTTAATCATCTGTAACAAACTCCTCAAGTTGTACAAAGTTTTCAGGCTATGAAGAACAAAAGTCAGGTTATTACTGAACATCATGTTTTGGATATTGTACCTAAACCAAGTAAATATTAAATAATATGTTGTGAGTGTTTTTACTCTTTGAAAATATGAGAGAAAAGTGTACAATAGTCTGATGCAAACTAGAAAAGTTCCGCAAGGGTTTCAGATTAAAGGTATCATTATGATGAAGTTATGTAAGCTCTATTATAATTTTTCTGTTAGAATGTTTTCAATTCTTGTATGCAAATTGGAAACATATTCAATTAGATATTAAATGTGTTTACTTCTTTGCAACTTAAAAGAGGAAATAATTTTTATATCACATTCACAGGGATCTTTGGGTACTAGTAAACCTGTGTTTATAAACCAAATAAAAGCTAGTTTTGGATTGCATCTGAGAGAGAATGATTCTATGAAAATTCATACTGTTCTTGAAAGACTTAATTTTAAAATGTTACAATGGATAAATTGTGTATATATATTTAATAGCAGTGATATATCTTACTGCTTTATGTTGACAATGTGTTATTTCCAGAAGCTAATTATGAAGTAATAGATGTAATTAATCACATCAGTGAAAATTTTTATCTCAAAGTTCTAGGTAGTACTAGAAAACTAATAGTGTTGAATTTGAGAAGAGGAATAATATTTATATTAATTAGTCAGAATACATTCATAAAGTATGTGAAAGTTTTAAAAGGTGAATTATACTTTAGTTTCTCTTATAGTAATTCTGACATCTAGTAATTTTAATATGCTTACAAATTAGTCACATGAGATTACACATAGACATCTTTTTCTGGTAGAGAAGACTCCTCTTTTATGTATTCACTATTTTTGTCAACTATTTTGTCAGACACTTTTTGACTGAATTTTGGCTTTTCACTTTGTTCACTTCAGACATTTTAAATCTTTTACTTTTAACATTGATCCAAACTTCAAACTTTTCATTCCTTGTTTCATATTATCCTTCCCCCATACATTTAGTTTTAAATGAAATATATTTATATTCATGATGTAAAGTTAGCATGTATAATAATTTAATTATTTTTTTAACAATGTGTTTAGCACAAATATCTTCAAGGAAGACTACCAAACTGAAAGCCAATCAACCAGTCTTTTCAAAATACAATCTCATTCAAACCTGAGTTATTCATTAATTAAATTTTCTTCAAAATGCTAACTTTTATTTACTGCCTACTGCTTCCATATGTTACATATCAATTTAAGATTTAATATGAAGTTGAAATTGAAATATTAATTTAAAATTTCATTTTTGATAGGGTAAACCTAAAGAAATGGAGAGTTTTTCATCAGCAATACAGGCTATCTGGCGAACTCTTCATTCGAATTATGGGACTGTCAGAGTTGACTTCTGTCAACCATTTTCTCTTAAGGTAACTTTAATTTTTAAAATATAGCATAAAAAGATACTTTTATCTTTTTCTCTTCTGAGGAAGTTTCTTTTTTAAAATGGATTCCCTAACTACGTCTGCTTACTACTGTTAGGTGCTTAACATCTCTTTTTTTTAAATGTGCTCTTGCCTTATTAAGTAGTAGATGATTTGAGCAATTTTTCATATTTTATAAACTAAAAAAACTTGTTTTTAGTCGAACAGTAATACTTTATTCGATAGCATATCTTTTTCTTCAGCTTTTTCATCCGGCCTGAAGGAATCTTAATATAAAAGAAGTAATATTTTTGGCAGCCATTAAAAGTAGTATTTAAATCAACAAAGAAACTAATACAAATATTTATTATTTTAAGAGTAATTTTAATTTGTTTTTTAGATTTAGTTTCCTTTGTCTTTTTATCTTGTGTTTGATATGACTTACTTTGTATGGTACCATGTAATTTTATATAGTTAGAAATCGGGAATTAAATTATTCTTAATAAATTTGAAATTAGTTTCATTTTTTATTCCTATTTTCTTTTTCAAAAATGTTAAATATGCATTAATATTATTTAATTGTAGGAGTTTCTTCTTGCTGCTGAGTACTCATATAATTCACCTGTGAGAACCCTGCAACCTTGTTTACTTCCACAAAATCAGTGTTTTTTTAATCATAACATGAAATCAAGACGTAGATCTGAATATGGTACTGAGGTTGTATCAGAAGACCACAGACAACTCATTAAGGATTGTGCTGATTATGTAGTTTATAGTATGTGAAGATCAGAGTTTTCATTTTATAATTTTACATTTGGCTGATTTATACAAATATTTAGCCTTGCCCCTCCCCCTATTGTATTTTCTTTTGTAAAGGGAGTAAAGCTATCTTGATTTGTTTTTGTACTTTTTAAATCTCTTATGCAGTATATTGTATAAATACTGTATCAGTTAGGAAAAGTAATTAAAAGATTTCGATCACATTAAAATGGAACTGAATGTCTGTTTTGCATAAACTTCATATATAAATAGTTATCAAAATGTTTAATTTTGATAAGATTTTGATTAATTTTTTTAATTTGCGATGAATTTTAAACTCACTTTTAGCTGTAGCTAAAAGAAGTACACAGCATTATTATTATTAATTTTAGATTTATATTACTGTCTTTATAGTAAGATTAATTTTAAAATTATAATCTGTAGTATTCAAATTGGGAATATTAGTACTGAAAGTGTGTGTGTATTGTGTACATATGCCTAAGGAAAATTACTTCTATGTTGATTGTTGTATTAGTGTATTTTTACGTATATATTTATATATATGCTTTTTCAAAATGTAAATCTTAACTCTATATTTACTCTTTATGCATGAACAAATTGTAATATTCTTGCTTTTTTCCCCATAAGTTTAATGTTATATACATCTGCATTAACACCTTTCAAATATATCAGGAAAAATTTCTCATTTTGAAAAGGTAAAAATCTGGAGTGCTTTGTTATTTACATTTTTGTTCTCATAAAATTAAATTGTAAATTGCTTTAAAAGTATGTATTTTTATTTTTTCTGCTACAAGTACCATTTATTGGTATAATTTAAATAATTTTACATACTAGTGTAGCTTTTTCTTGTATGATCTCTTAATTTTTTTTTATTTTTTAAAGGATTTGCTGGTTTTATTTTATCATATTTGAAACGAATTAGTGATCTTATCGATCCTAATGCAATGTTGTGCTAAAAGTAAAAATGATTGTATTGTTAAATGCATTTGTTAAATATGAACAAAACATGTTTTTGCAAAAATTTTTATCCACTAAAGACTGTGTCAGATGATAATGCAGAGGAGATTTATTTCATGCTAAATTCATAGATGTTTGGTCAGTGAAATTCAGTGTTTGAAAAAAGGAGATTCCTGAATTAAAAATATAGAACAATGTTAGTTAATAAAATTAGATCATATACAAGATCTATATTAAATGGATTAAGGAAATTATTTTATCAATAATTGCATGCTGATATATTTAAAATATGAAGCTTTAGCTACAATATAGTTTTGCATATTATGATTTATTGACTTTTTTTTAATACATAGTCTTAACTTGTGTTCAGGTTTCAACTATTTTGAACCCAATATTATGTTACAACAGTTTTCTTTTCTTTTTACAAGTTTTCCTGTCAATGTGACAAAGTTTTATAAATTTCTGATTAATTTTTTCCCCAGCTGCCTTTGGGGCTTATTCTTTGATGTCTACAAATTTATTGGCTTTCTTGCTCCTTTCAAAACATAGAAAGGTAAGTATTGTACAACTTATTTTTGGAATTTATATTCAAAGTATTTGTGTGTATGAATTTTTAAATAACTCAGGATCATAATTCTTTTTGTGCATACTTTTTAGGGAGCTTCATTTGAAAATTTGGTGAATAGTATGAATTGGTTAAGGGAAGAAATAACAAAGAGGAACAAAACTATAAGCTTCTTTGGTGATTCTTCTGAACTGATAAGAAGAGCCACTTCTTTGCTTGGGAAAAATCTTGTCAGTTTAGATGCTATAAAAATGGACTGGTACTCTAATAATAACAAGAAAACTGTTTATTATAAACCATCAACAAATCTACCAGATGTTTTAGAGCTTCAGTACTATGCTAATTCTGTTCTTCCTGTTTTCCTTATGGAAAGTATAATAAGTAGGTTTTTATTTATTTATATCTGTTATTTCATTGTAGAAAGTAAATTCTAATTCAGTTAGTGCAAAAAAAATATTAATTTATATTGAGAATACTTTCATCTAAGAGTGTTAACATTACTAGATTTTTAATAGAATTTAAATTTCTATTTTTAAAATCACTGGTAATATGTAATGCATTATAAAAAATTCATAATTTATGTGTATAAATATTTTTCTTAAGTAGGTGTGTTGAAAATGCTACTATTTTAAGAAAATGCAATATTTTATACCAGGTTTTCATTTAAGACCTAGAATGCAATTTAGGTATAATTAATTATATGTGTGAAATTAGTTCCATATTTTTACAAAGTAATTGGTACAATATATTATGTGCATTTTCTTGAAAATTTGTTCACACACAAAAGTCATAAATAGTATATCCTCTGACAGGGTTTTTAGGATTATTTCAACTGAATAGTTGTTCATTTTTAATAATGCGTCAGTTATTCCTATACATTAGGATTTATTTTTAATTATTTATAGTTTTAGGCAGATATCTTTTTTATGCATTTTGGGGAAGGAATGGCTTTTCATCTGTATTGTGAAGGTAGAATAGGAAAGATGAGGTGATACACTTTATGGATTGAAAGAACTATCTTTAAAAATCTTCTTTCGAAATGCACTACTGAATCTAAATCAAATAGACTATTACGTCTTATTTACGTCCTATTCGACCTTGCCTACATAACTGTTTTAACCGAGTGGACATGGTTGTGAACTTGTGGCTGGTATTGCTTCTTTCGAGATGTAGGTTTGAGTCTGGAAGCCGCTAAACTCGTGGTGTAGAAGAGCTGATTCATTTTTAAAAAGACTATGCTCAAAGTCCTCATGTTTGCTTAGGAATTTAGAGTTAAGTATCAGCTGGAGTTGTCATCCTTGTTACTTAACCATGGTTCAAATTTATGAGGTCCATTGCCAATAGCCCTCTTTTCAGTTTTAAGTGCGTAGTTAATAAACAGTAATTCTCTTCCCCATAATTTTTTTTTATAATGATTTAATTTATTTTGAATTTTTTGGATAAAATAGTAAGTTATTTAGAAGTTATACATTTAATATCTACAGCATATTTATAAAATATTTATATTAAATTTATGTATTTTAATATTTGATTATTTTGTTGCTATTTTCATTTTACTGAAGTTTTTTAAACCATGTCGATCCAAATAATAGATTTTCCTTATTTTTATCAAATAATTACAAAAGTTAGGAAGACTATACCAGAGAAGGATTTGTTCAAGCATTAGGTGTTGTAGTTGCTTTAATTTGTAACATGTTATACATATCAAAATTGCCATTCACATTAAATAGTGTTTATTACTTCATTTGGGAGTTACTTATATCAGAACAGTTATGGTAGCCTGAAGAATTTAGTTGTAAAATGTATTTCTTTAAATCGTAATTTTACTTATTTTTTTCAGTAAATGCGGTTCATTCACTACATCCAAAGGAATCCAATAGAAACGAGGAGGGAAAAATTATGTTCTGCGAAAAGATATTTTAACACATTCTCTAGAGCTTTCTAGCATTTTGCAATATGAGTTTATTTTCTCTCCGGTAAGTTGTGAAAAACTTTAAACCATATATTTGACGATTAGGTATTAAAAAAAATGAATTGAATTGTTTTCATAATTTTTTTTCCTTCTTTTTCTTTTAGCCTGGAACAAGTATTTGTACAGTGCTGAATGCAACTATTGATGATCTTTTGGAATATTCATATCTTTTAATGAATGTGAGATCATATTTTTATTTCATTATCTTGAAAAATACTATTAAATATTGTTTTGTGTTAAAATTTTGTTGAGTGGAAAATTCTGTTCTGGTGTTAATTTTTGATTTTTTTTTCTTTTCCCCCCTCTTTTAATGTATTCTCTCTGAAATATTTTAATTTGATGCAGCTGTATTTACGATTTTTTTATATTAATGTAGTTTTTATGAATGTAGATTTTACTACACAATTGCACAGACTTACTTTTTTTTTCTTATTTGTGTATAGATGTCGTTAAAGACAAATTATTATCCTTGTGATGATTTGAAACTAAAGATTTTTATTTCTTGATTTGATTTGGAAATTTTAGTGTTCTTTTTTGTCCATGACATTATTATTTTTTTAATTTAAGTGAAAAAAACTAAAGCATAATCTTGTGGAATTTTAACCAGATATTGTATTTCAATTTTTCAGAGAGAATAGTACATTTGGAAGTAATACTTGTTTTAAAACTCAATAGGTTTTTATGAGACAGTCTAAATTATTCTCATAAAGAGCTAACTATATATATGCACTATATATATGCAGTGATAGAAGTAAGACCTAATTGAATAATTTCAATGATTCCTTGTTTGATAAATCAAATGGAATCTGATAAAAGGATCAATATATTGTTATTTAATCATGCATTAGAATTTGATTTTTTTTTTTTTTTTGTGTGTGTGTGTGTGCATATTTTTCTAGTTTGTTTTTATCTTGCTCATGTGTTGGTTGTTGTATATAAACAGGAAACAAGCAAGGAGGATTCAGATTCAAAATTAGATGAATTTTCTACTTATGGAGAACAAGCTGAACTACTACAGGAGATTAAAGTGAGGACTACCACATTTTATAACAGAATAAATGTTATAAATATGTTATGAATTGATTATTTTGTTTATATTTATTAAATTGTTCTATTGTGAAGATTTTGATGTCTATCTTGCATCAATATCTTTTAATAGTTGAATAGTTGTATATGTTAATTTCAGTATAAAACTATTTTAGAAATTTACTAACCATTCACATGATAATTTCAAGTTGTTAAATAGGTTTTTATTACTGTTAATTATTTCTGGGGCTACATGTTAATTTCAATTTGTGCCATAATTTTTGTTTTGAATGTAATTTACTTTATTGGATTAAATCACACACAAATACTGCATATATTATATATTCAGTAAATGGAGTCACATAACGATGTGTTCAATCAAAATGTTCTACCCGTATTGATCAACAATTTTATAAGTACTAGCATACAAGCTTCTAATGTTTAATTCAGCTTAGAGATATGTACTAAATATTATGTTATTGGGAATTTTCCATAACTACCCTGGCCTCACACTCCTTTTTCTCTTGTGTTGTAGAAGAAGTTTTTAAATAATTTGGAGATTTTGTACAATATGAGAAAGAATGTTTAGTTGTATAAACCAGAGATATGCAAAGCTTTGTGACAGAAGAGCAACATTTGGATACGTTTTTTGATTTGATGAAATTGGCCAACTGTGTATTGTGTAAATGTCGTAAATATAGTAATAACTATTATGTGATTTAATTTAACCGCCTCAAGATTTATGATTAAAATTTATTTTTGTTAACCTTTTACCAGAATAACAAAAAATACTACTCACTGTATCATCAATGTTTTCTGAATTTTCATGGTATTCAACTGTAATAATTAGATAAGTTTCTCTATATTTTTGCATACACATAAATTATTTTATTTAATGGTTCATATTTTATTGGATGCCTAATTTTTCACTTCAAATTTTAGTATGTTTCTCTTCTACTTTGTCATTGAATCTGCAAGTTTCTTGAATTTTAATCGCGAATTCTACATATTTTTTGTAAAAAAATTCTAAAAAACATTGAAGATTTTTTAAATAAACATTTAGATTTCATAATGATAGATAATACATATACACATTACAAGTAGTTAAATATTTAGTGCTCTACTGATTAATTGTTTTGCAGTGTTTTTCTTTAGTGATACAGTCACATCAAAAATGTTCCCTTGCCCCCTTTTCAATTTGTTAATCCTCCCCCCTCCCACCCTATGCTCAAATCACTGAAACTTCTGTGGAAAATATAAGTTTATTCTTTACATGCTAAAAGTTGCAAATTATTTCATCCAAATATTTAAAACCTTACAGTTCTGTTGATTCTGAAGTCAAGTTTATTTCCATAAAACGTCTTATATTAAAAGGTATTATAATACCTTCAAAACTTCTGGATATATTTTTTAAAAAGCTCTATAACACATGTGAAATTTCTCATGTTTTAACGCACCAATATTTGTAGGATATGTACAGCATTTCATTTCTCTTTTTAACATTATCTGTTGTATAAAACCCAAACAAAAGCGATAGTTTTTTCTCAAATGACATTATTCATCAAACACATATAAATGAATTCTTAACCACAACTATTATTGATTTACCTGCACATTTTACAATTAAGCAGTTTAGTCGAGTTTAAATTAAGATGGCTATTCCACAAGACAATTTTAATCACAAAATAATTTTATTGGAAGCATTTAGTCATACTCTTTGCTTTTATTCATTGATCAACTCAACTTATAAAAAGCTGAAGAATTTCTTATTAATACACTAAATTTTTGTTTATGTAAAATGTAAAGAATTCTTAAAAGTAATTTTTCTTTAGTAACTGTTTGGTAATGATTGATTGCATCAAAGTAGATACATGTTTAATCTGTCAGGGCTTAAAGTCCACCCATAAGTGTCGTGTTCTAATTTATGGATGGGATTTCAGCTCATGTGTCGTTCTTGTCTTTTGATCATGGTTCAAAATTATGAGGTCCGTCACCAATAGCCCTTGGGTTGTTTTACAATGTGACGTAAATAAACACTCACTCACGAAAATTTTTTACATGACATAATATTAGACTCATTAGCTAATGTGTTTGCCAAAACTAAGTTACATTTTCTTATAATGTTATCTATCTTTGTTATTGAGTATCAATTGTGAGTTGTTATGCTCATGATTTTTTCCAATATAAAGTGGAGATATGTAGCTTGGTTGGTAGAGTTATCAATTAATAGAAAAAAGTAATAGGCTTGAGTCTCATCCCTCTGAAGATTGTCTTTAGTTCAGTTCATGCACATTAAATTTTTCAGTTGATGCGCATAAGCCCTTGTATTGGTGTGAGAAAGAGGCTTTGTTTACATTACTTAACAATTTAAAATTGAGGTTAGTTGAAAAACTTGGAGTATGAGGAAATAACTTCTTGCGAAATTAGTGTATTCCATGTCTAAAAGATGTAGAGCCATAATTACAGCAAACGACTGTCCCATTAAATATTAATGTTAAAACATGTAACAATCATTTAATTTTTAAAGGCCATGTTAAAAGTACCATGTTTATAAAGTAGATTGTATTTTATATTTTGCTAAAGAATTGTAAATATCAATAATCTGACCTTTTCTTAAAAAAAAAAAAGATTGTAAGGTAATTAATCTTTTCTGTTTTAATATGTGATTTTTTCTTACAGTTGAATTCTGGAGAAAACAAGAACACTATTCTGTTTCTGCATAGCATTTTGACACCATTGATAGAATCTTATCTTTTAACAGCTGGTGTGTTGTTTAAACTTGTGGATACAGAAATTGAAGGTAATAGTTTTAATCATACATATTGCATTATAATTGTATTATCTTTTCAATTTGAGTTAAATTTTCAAATGACCTTCTTTTTAGTTTTTCATTTAAAATGTCCAGATTTGCCCAAAGTGTAAGCATCACTTTATGTTGTAATTTGTTCTAGGAATATAATGTGAACTGTTTAAGAAATGCCTTTTTCTCCCATAAGGTGCTATATCGTATCCAATAAGCTGGAAAAATTTATTCAAATTGTTTCTCTGTGTGTACTTGATTAACATGATTCCATATTTATCTGGTATTTTGCTTTTTTTTCATATTTGCATAATCAGCTACATATTTTTTATTTTAAAACACGCTTTTATAATATTCACTTGTATGTAATGGAATCTTTGAACTCGATTTTTACCCACTTTAAAAGGTCAAATTAATTCGAAATTTTGCACTCTTGTCAAGGACCGATGACAATACAATAATTTCATAATTTTGTTTTATTGTCCTGATCAGGGTCCTAATAAATAAGGATTTCGAGATTTGGCGACTAATTCATTATATCGTTTCCTGATTTGGCGACTAATCGCATAAACCATTTTCAGATTTGGAACAATTAGAATCTGGATAAAGATTAAGGGGGAAACCCCCAAAATCTAAATGGCGTGTTTAATACCAAAAAACAAAAAATGTACTTTATGTGAAAAGGGAAAGGTGGGTGGTAGTTTTTCAAAAGGGTAAAAAGACTCTTTGTAAATAATAATTTATGTTCTAACTGCTAAATATTTTTTACTTTTATAAAGCAATATGTTAAGAAGTGATGATACGAATTAACATTATAGCAACACGTTTAAAAGGTGATAATGCGGTTGACATTTATATTTTTCTTAACACACTTTTATTATACCTTTTTCATAGAGATGGAATCTTTGAAGTATAATGATATGGGTCTCATCCGAGGCCCCGTAAATGGAGAGAATAAATACCTTTCAGACTCGTTAATTAATATCCATTGAAGAGCAAGACTAATTCCAGCTCCAAATATCAAACTCAAGGATAAATTCAACAAAGAATGAATGATAGTTTTAAAAACTAAAAAACAGGCTTTTATTGTAGATCGAACTAAAAAATGAAAAATAAATTATAGTTTAAAAAAACCCAAAAAACACGCTTTTATAGTGAATCTAACTAAAAAGTAAAAAAATAATTCTTAATGTAAGAATAAAATGATTAACGAGAAAATTAATGTCATTGTGGTAAAAGCATGATGTGCTTTGTTCTACATTTTACACTAACTCGGCATTTCATAATAGAACTAGTACAAAATTATAACAATTAATATAGAGCACCCCATGCTTTTATCTCAATGGCATTAATTTTCTCGTTAATCATTTTATTTTTATAATAAGAATTATTTTCTTACTTTTTAGTTAGATTCACTTTGAAAGTGTGTTTTTTAGTTTTTTTTTTTAATTATAATTTATTCTTGTCAAGAATTGATTAAATAAATGCAAATAATTTTGTTTTTTTAATGTCCAATATTAGTATATTTAAGCAACAACCACACTGTATGTAATCCTTCAATGTTTCATTTTGTGTTTTAAATAAACTTTTCAAAAGTAAACATACTATTCAAAAAATTTCATATGAAAAATTGTATTTTTATTTAATTTGATATGTTAGGAAATAACTCATATTGACCGAAAATATGATTCCAAACTTAAGGAAAATAAGATTTAAATTGGTTTTAGTTTATTTTGCATATTGCTATCCTCTTTATATATATGTGACCATAAACTGTATACTGAATGCATTGTAAATTCATTCAAAAAAAGAATGAAAGGGAAATCGAATTTATTTTAGGTGTAAAAAAAAATAGTTCCAAAAGTACTTGAAAGGGGGGTGCTCACACTCGTCATGCTGAGACATTTTATGCAAATTAATCAAGCAGAAAATCAATATTTCAGTAGTAGATGCTCATTATGACCTTAAACACAAGGTAATAGGCAAGTGAGGCATGTCATGACACTCCCATCATAGTGGAGTGTATAATGTCACCATATTAATGGCAGTGACTGTCTGTCAAAAGGCATGTTTCAGTTCCATCAAAGTGGTTGAAGAGCCTTGGCACACTGGAGACTTAAATTATCCACACAAGTAACAATCTGCTGGGTTAAAATCTGATATTGTGCAGGCCCGGAACCTTAAAAACGTAACTTATCACTCGATTTTTTTTTGTAAGTTTTCAGTAAGAACGTTGACACCTCTATCGCTATGTTTGGCAGAATACCATCCTGCATGAAGGTGAAAGCAGGTAATGCCCGTATTTCCTTCAATGTGGGCTCAACATGATCACTCAAAAGCATAACACCCTGTGCTTCAGTGACTATAAAGATTTCCTGCTTGATGTAGGATAAGGCTCTTAAAAAAGAATGGAATGAGTTTTTGATCTTTTGTATATTTAAAATGTTATATTGGTTTAACTCTTTTATTTATCCTTATATGCACTGTTCTATTTCATTTTGGGAAATAGCTATTTCTCAAATGATGTATGTCTTTGTAAAGTTAATGGTACAGATTGGAAGATTAAGTTGCTGATTTAAGGTTCTACTCTTAAGTTATATATATTTCATTTTTTCCAATGTACATAGTTAAAATATGTCAGAACATATACCATTATTTCAACACTGAGAAGTATTGATATATAGCAGTAGTAGTGGAACAGAAAATTATGAAAAATCAATTATTGTATACATTGGGTATAAATCGACTTGGCAGCTGTGAGATGGTGTGCCCGCCTCGTAAGCCCATGGTTGCGGATTCGATAGATTTTCTGGATGCGAAAATCGTAGGTACGGTGTCATATGATTATGTGACATGTAAGAGATACTTTGAGTATCAATTTGACTCTGGTGCTTAGGCAAAATTAAATCACAACAATATTTAGCATCCGATGATAGTTTAAATTAAAGAAAAATTCAAACTTCCTAATTTGGCAGCAAAAGCCATCTCTAGATGGTGCCACAAATGAAATGGCCTCCACTCTTGGGGACTTGCCGTGTATACAAATGACTTAACTGCTAAAATACAACACATTTGAAACAAACAAAAAAAAATACTTTGGGCAAAATGATGTGCATTTCAAATTGTATATGTATATATATAATGTACATATACTGAATCCATTTTAGTAATATCTAAACATGACACATACATTTGCATTAAAGTCAAAGATTTAAAATTAAGTGAAGATATATAGAACTTTCAAAATAGAGAAATATTTTTTATTCTGAATTAAATCAAAAGGTAATTGGTTTACTATAGTGAAAATCTCTGCTTTCATTGTCATCATTTCTGGCTTAAATATAATCATTATATTTAAATATAATAAATGATTTCATATTTATATTATTCTTTTATTATTTAGAAGCAGCACTACTCCAAGAGGTAAAAAATCTTGGCCAAAAGAAGCTTAATTTGGGACAAATTTGTTTTGGTAAGATTTCTCACATTTTTTACGATGGAAGTTTTCCTTCTTAATATTAGATCAGTTCAAATAATCACACAAAATATATAAATTAATGAGAAAAAGAAGAGTATCAGATTTTTTGTACAAAGTATAAACATTGCTTATCTTTTTTCACTACTCAAAATTTTACTTTTTTTATAAAAATTTTAAAAGTAAATATTTATAAAACGTAAGTTAAACCTCTTTAGGTATGTCACATTTATCATGTCAAGTTTCATGTAAATTTTTAAGGTACTTTCTCTTTTCAAATACAGATAAACTGAAACAATAGTTTTGGATATAATAGTTATTGGAGGGATGGACTCCACTTACCTTCCCCCTTTGTGCTTGCAACTTATATTATGTACATGATGAGTTTCTGTTCTTAAACATTTCTACTTAATAATGTCTATAATGTATGTGATATTGAACAATATCAAATGTTATAATAGCAGCAAGTTATTGATGAAAAAAAATGTACCCTATTCTAAACATGTTACCAATTTTTGGATTATTTTTTTTCTGTTATGATATGTATAATACATATTAAGTCAGTAATAGAGCAGCTAATTTCCACACATATTACTTTTATTTGTGCAAAATATATTCCTGATTTCTTTTTATGTTTTTTATAACAGAAGAAAGTCTTGGCCTTGATACTTTGAAAAATGCTCTTAAACTATTTGAGAGCTGGAAGATAATAAATGTCAGAACCCATAACTCTTTGAAATTATACAGTCTGCAACCCAATTATAATGATGTTTCCAAGATAGAAGATATTATCAACAGGATAGGAAAATACAAGAATTAATGTATTTACATGGGACGTTTTTAATGAAATAACTCAAGTATCTCTAAAAGTTTAAGTGAAGTATTGTATTGAAAGAAAGAAAGTGCCGGAATTTTGTTTGATTTTGCAATACATGAATTTTATAGGTGCACGTGGACATCTTTTTGAATTGTTCTACCCTTTTTGAATGTTTTATAGTGTTATTGAACTTGAAATAATACAAATTCATTACATTTAAAATAATTCATGACCTAAAAATGGCTCATGTATATTTTATTAAATGTGACTTTGTGTACGTGTGATATGGATGAAAAAGTTTAGATGTTATTTTCTTGTATCAAGAAATTGTCTATTAAATCTATTTTTGAATGTAATTTTAAATTGATGGTTGTTGCATTGTATTATTTATTGTTAATAAATGACTGTTAAAAACCTTTTCATTGTAGAGATGTAGTTCACTTTTAAATTGTATTGTAGCATCTAAAAATGTATTCGTATGTCATTCCCAATGTTGTGAATGAAAGCATTTGTAAATGAAGAGCTGATTGGAAAAATTTCTTCATATATGTCTCAAAACACCCTTTCTGTGATATGTACTTTTTAAGAATGTGACTTAAAATATTAAAGAAATCTTGTTTCTTTTTAAATCCCATGTCTCCTGAATATTGAGTTTTTGTTTTCATAATCTAGTTATTGGGCAGCTATTGAATTATCTTTATATTTTCATTCTTTTTTTATGTTGTACTTTTATTATTGTATAATATATTTTCATATAATATATTTTATATAAATCATCGTCTTAAAAGAGTATGAGATAAAATAGATGTGTTTGTTTTATTAGCTTTCAAGGGCATTATGTATAAAAAATATCTGGTATATATACATTGCCCTATAAATGATACTGCAAAGTATTCAGTGCAAACTTTCTGATATGCATATATTATATATTTTAAAATAAATGAATTGATTGTAATAGCCAGACCAATGAAGTTTTTTATAACTGAACACTTTATCTGTGTTTCAAATTTTAAAATGTAATTGAAATTATATTCTAATGATGAGGATGTCTTGGAAGAATATTTTAATCTAAATACCTTTTTATAATTACAATTTAACCACCATAACATAATTCTTTTTTAAAGTACAGAGAAGAAATTTTTATACCATTTTATAATCTGAATTATTTTTTCAGTAATACTTGGAGTTCTATATCAATAGACTATGACTAATATAATATTTGAAGTATTTTCCCTTTGCAAGAAAATGTAAACAACATTTAGAGAAAAGTATCAATTTAAAAATTTCTGGAAAATTATTTTAATTGTTGAAGATATTTAAAAATGAGTTTTACCACATCTCTTATCTAGAGTTGTTAATTAGGAAGTAATTAGATTTTCTTGTTCATGAAATTGTGAGATATTGAATTTACTGTAAATTCAATGCAATCTTATAATTATAAATGTGTCATATCATTTTGTGTACAATGTAATGTAATTTTTATAATTTATTTTGGTATATGTTATTTAAATTTCAGTGATTGCTTCAAGAATTAAATTTGTTACATTAATTCCCATTAATTGTATACATATTCCTTTTTCTTAAATGCTTTCCTCATGAATTGACTGAGGTTCGAAATTACGAGGTCTATTGCCAACAGCCCTCGTGCAGTTTCTAATTATGAGGTTAATAAAAAAAATCAAATCGTAAATATTCTTGTGATCTGTGCTGTAGAATAACACTCATACACAGAAGATTTTATGTTCTATTTAAATTTTGTCTTAGAACTGCGAATAGTTTTAGCACAGATATACAATGAATTCATTTCAGATTAAAATATTTTTCATCTAGAATCGATTTAAAATATTTTTCATCTAGAATCGATTTTTATTTGTTTCTTTTAAATGCCGAATCTTTAATACTATTGATTGTTAAATATTTTTAAGCCGTTTTTCTTTTTTGACGATTTTTTAAGTTTTACATTAGAAATATCTTGTAAATAGTGTACTTATATTTCCTTGAAAGCATTGTGATGTAACATTTTGTAATTGAATATACTACTTTTTGAATGCTTTCTTTTGGATTAGATTATGATGTTTAGGAGCATTTGGTTAGTTTGACTTTGCATTTTGTGTAGAGAATAAATAAAATGCTAAACCATCTGTGTACATATGTTTTTAATTAATGTAATATGGTCTAAAATTTATGACTGCCTTTTATTTGCTTAACAATTGTAATGTCAAAAACATTTTTTTTACATGTACAATTATTATCATTTCCTGCACATATTTCTATTTAAAACAAAATTATGATAAAAAATATAAAAGTTGGTTGTATTTAACTAAATCAGCTAATTCACAATTTTTTTTATTTTTGATTTATTAGTACAAATATTGCTTTTATAAAAGCTAAGTCATGATTATGAACTTGTAGTTGTTAAATCATGAGTTTGAATCCTGGTGCCACTGAAGACCTGCTCTGAAGTGAACCTGTAATGGCTGAAAGTCCTTATGTTGACATAGTGTGGAAGTTAGGACTGTGAGTGCATCCTGAGGTGTCCTCTTTTTCACTTTACAGAGGTTCATTGTTATGAAGTCCATTGCCAAAGGAAGCACTCATATTGATTTAGAGTGCAATGTCGATAAAAAAAATATTTGTAAAGACATGGTGAAAATTTTCCACTTAAGCTTTTGTAATAATACTTGAAAGAAGTCTTTTATTAGCACTGTGTGCTTGTACATTTCTGTTGAGGCTTCCTTCACTTAATGTTAAAGAAAACACAAACTTTTCAAGTTCAAAAAAGTACTCCAATACTTTTGTAGTTTCCTTTGGATATATATTTCATATAATCATTTATTATACTCAGCATTCTTTAAATTTTGTACTTCAGTTGAATATTCCCTCTCATACTGCTTCTGAGCAATTTCCTCATTTACTAATCCATATTTCATCACTGCATTGCATAAGTCTGTACCATGTACAGTGCACATCACAAGCTTCAAAAACTGAGTAGATGTTTTCCTGCAAGCAATTTCTTTGAAAATAGATGAGAGTCAACGATCTTTCATATCTCCATCGTTCAGAAGTTGCTTGCCCTCTAGTTTCGGCCTCTATATTATAGTTATTTTGTACTTTTAATTTTGAAGGATGATTTTCCATTAAATTATCATATATCTGTAGTGGCACAACTGGTCTTTCAACATTCTCCCCATAGTTAGAATCTGTTGCATTTTGTCTTAATTTTAATTTTTTAGGGTTTGGAAACAATTTTTTTCTTTGTATTTGCTTCAGGTATCTTTTTTTTTGATTAGATAAAAATTTAGTTAGAGGAGTACTCGGACTTTTCTTTGCAATTATTTTGTAGGCTTTTTCGTGGAACTTTTGAGCAGGGCTTTGAAAAGCTAAGACAGCAATGTTAGCTCTCCTATTGAAACCACCAGATTTACTGAAGTCTATTCGTTTTCCTCCGGATATTTTACACAACTGGCTCATAAAAGTTTCTGCAGGATCGTTAGTTGCATTCCAGATTAATTAATTGCTGCAAGCGACTAAAGTTCTCCCTATTTCATATTGAATAGCATTCAGTAAATCTGATTTTTGCATTACTGAATAATCTGTATTATTAGTTTCGATTTTTTTTTTTTTTTTACAAAAAATTTCACACTTGTCGTGTTTTCCAAAAACATGATTTGGAACATTTCATAAATCTGATATTAAATTCGAAATTATTTCCTTGTGTGGCTGATTTTGGTTATTGATAGTGTTTGATTTAATAGCATTACAAGCCCCTTTTATCAGTTTCATAATCTTTTGTTTCAAGAGCTGTTGCCCTTTTATACCTGCAAGGACCTAAGAAAACGGGTTGTATTTTCCTGCAGTTTTTGAATGGCTCTACCATATCTTCTAACTGCATGATTTGCACATTCTACTTTGAGGATTCGGCCACCATACGAAATTCTTTCCCGGCATTTAGCTATAGTGTTAGAATCACCATCTCCAACTAAAACATGTGTATCGAATGTGGTGAACAGTTTCTAAATACAGTGAACCTTCCACAATGCAATCACTTTTCATTGCTGTTGATGGTCCTTTCCAGTTTTTCCAGCACAGATTATCTTTCTTTTCCATTTCCGATGCCACGACAGATCAAACACACTTTGTTTCGAACATCTATAAAAACAATTTTGTGTGTAGACATACCTATTAGTACCAATACTCCACCTCACACACTGTATCCATGTCCGTAACTCCTCTTACACCAGCCACCATCAACAATTGCTGTGATGCAATAATATCCGTCGGAATCTATATCGCCTCTTGATTCAGCTAATTGATTTTCATCAAAATCGCTTTTAACGTTTCTTCTTGAGCGTAACTTTTCATAACTTCAGCAGTCACCTTTTCACAAGAGGCAAATTTGTCTTTAGACATGTAGCGAATATTCATTACACTGAATTTTTCTTCTTGAGAAAATCCATTGCCAGTTGACAATGCCCCAGAAATCGAAAGATTATTCAAAGTGTTCTTTTCTGAATCTGTGGTAACTACTATTTTCTCATTGCATAAAATGTCACTACACACGTAATGAAATTCATTTTTTTTTAAACAAATGTTCCACCGAAATTGCAAGAGTATGAATGCAATTCTAGTTGTCTAACTTGTGCAATCAAATGGGATAAATTGCACTGGAAATTTCCTTCTGGGAGGCAGTTTTCTGTACAATTAATAGAAGTCTATGCAGAGATCTGGCAAATCTGACATATCTTTGGCAGTCAGGGCATTCTGAAGAGTTCGTAGAATAGTTAGAGATTTGCTTCTGACCTGGATCAAACCGCAATATTAAGGTCGACGGTCCATATTTCAAAAACTACCTTTATCCAACAGATGGCGTTGTTTGCAACTCGGATGACGTCAAAGCGATAATCCTTGTAAAAAGATAAACCGTCGTTACTATAGCAACGGGCTGTGGTTAAGAAATGATTGACAGATATAGTCAATCTCAGAACGCATGCGCAGTTGCAGTAAAATAAACAAACTATTCAAAACCATAATCAAATGGTGAGAACAATAAGGGGGTGCAGTGTTTTGTTTTGTAAGTGCTGTCTTTTAGAATTGCCGCGGAAATGGATGCGCAGTCTTTTTTTTTTTTTAATTCGTGCAAATAATTTGTGGGATATCCACAAGTGAATGAACAAGAACGTTTACATTTTCTTGGGTATCACATTGCCCATAGGGTTAAGAATAAAGATGGAATTTAAAAAAGAGTTAATTTTTGGTGGAAGGATTTGATAGACCTCCATTTTTATTTTTGTACAGATATCTTTTTTATTTGTTTTAAAAGGGCGTATTTAATTCAATTTTTTTTTGTTTGATATGTAATAAATTTCTTTTTTGCTCATATTTTGGGGATAAAAATTGTATTTAAAATTGCTGTGTAAGAATACCACGGAAATAATCATTTTCAATTTGAGTTTTTCAAAAGAAATGTTACTTTTCAAGAAAATAACCTGGGAGCAATTTTTTCACAAATAGTTTGTATAATTCTGTTTTCAAACACATCTATTTCTTGTTTTACAAATTAATGTTATTATTTCCGATACGCCTAAAAAATATGAAAAAAAAATTTTATTTAAATTACAGTCGTCGCAAAAACCTGAAAAAATTTCGTTTTTTGGGAAAATTTCTGAAATATTTATCTTTCAATTTTTTAAAAAACCATTTAAAAAAGCAAATTTTAAAATCACAAAACCCTTTTAATTATTATAAAATTAATTTTTTTCCACACCCCTTTTTTTGTTTAATTAATTATTTTTTTTTACTATTTTACCTATAAAAAAGAATTCGGTTAAAAAAGCAGGAGAAGAAAAAAAACTTTGTCAAGAAATACCAGTATTTCCAACTAAAAAAAAGTCCCTTTTGTATTATGATTAAGGGAAATTTTTCCCCCCAAAATTTTAAGCTTACAAGAAATTTTTAAAACATGCATTTTATGACCAGTTTTTTAAGGAATGCGGTCCTTCAAATTTAACTACTGGTTAAGCCCCTTTTAAATTTTTGGTTTTGAGTTTTTCTTTTTTTAAAAAATGTTTTCCCCTTTTCCCTCGCATTTTTTGCAAAGAAATACCTCATCAGGCATATTTTTTTAAACACAATTCAAGTCTGATCGTTTCAAATGTTTTTTACCTTTGCTCATTACATCAAAATGTAGGTCCAAAAAATTTTTCCCAAAACAGAGAAAAAAAATCCCAAGAGAAAAAGTTCATAAATGGAAATGCATTTAGCTTTTATTGGTTTTTTGACGAAGAAAATCTAAAATGCGGGTTCCGGGAAAAGTTCGAAAAAAGGGGAGGGCCGACTATATTATATTCATCAAATTTTTCCCCAAATTGTTTTCCTTTTATTACATTTCCCTTTGTTGGTATGGAATTAAAAAACTTGTTTCCTTGTTGAATTTTAATAATTGTTTTAGTAATAAAAAAGAAAAGCATGAATATCTTTAAAATTTTGGGAAAACCGGGAAGAAAAAATAAACATTTTTAAAATATTAACTTAAATTTTTTAAAAAAACTATCTAGAGTTCTCAGATCTAAATTTATATAAAACTTTTATGGAACGGGATATATATATAAGTATTTTTAAAAAAATTTCCCAAGATTATCGAGCAAGAAAAAATTTTATTGAATAGAAAACCTTTTCATTTTTTCCAAAAAACGAAAATTTTGGGGAAAAAACACAAAAAATTTGGAAGGATAAACCAGAAATTAAAAAATGTCTGTAAATCTCTAATTTTTTAATGTTTTTTTTTCCAAAAAATGAAAAAGGGTTGAAAAAAGCTTGTGTGTGTAATTTTCTATGAGAAAAAAAACGTTTTAACCTAAAACATATCATATAGAGCTAATCTTTTGACTGAAAATGTAATGGTATTAAAAAAATTTCATTATTATTGCCCCCAAAATCAATAACTGTATGAATCAAAATTTTAAATTTTACTTTTACATATGCAGTAAGAAATGGTCAAATTTGGGTTCATACATCATTTTGTCACTACTGGTCCCGAATTCATGTTTAGCTGTTCTGTGATAAAGGTTTAATTTTTTTGATAAGTATGAAATTTTCCTTTTATGGATCATGTCTAAAAAAAAAAGGATTTTTAATTATTTATAAATTTTCCCTTTTTTTAAAATTGGTTTTTTTAAATAAAATAACATAGTATATAAAACATATCATTCCATACGTTCAATAAAAGTATATTAATCTTTTTGAATTAATGAAAATTATTACTGTGTATAAAAAAACCACTTTTGTTAAAGAATTTCAGCCTTTAAATTAGTATATGTTTTTTTTAAAAAGTTACTAAAATTTTGAATTGGCTTCATTGAAGATTTTTTAATTAACGTAGTAATTTTTTTAAAATTTAATACAAAAAACCCTTGGATTTTAAAAAAAAAAAAAGGGGGTTTTTTTTTTAAAAAAAAAAAAAAAAAAAGGGGGGGGGGGGGAAAAAACCAAAAAAAAAATTTAAAGGAAAAAAAAAATTTTTTAAAAAAAAAAATTTTTTTTTTAAAAAAAAAAAAAATTTTTTTGGGAAAAAAAGGGAAAAATTTTTTTTGGGGGAAAAAAAGGCCCTTTTTTTTTTTTAAAATTTTTTTTTGGTTTTTAAAATTTTGGGTTTTTTTAATTTAAAAAAATTAAAATTTTCCCCTTTTAAAAAAAATTTTGGGGGGGGAAAAAAAAAATGAAAAAAAAAATTTTTTAAAAAACCTTTTCTTTTTAAAAAAATTTTTTTTTTTTGAAGGGTTTTTTAAAGGAAAAAAAAATTTTTTTTTTTTTTCCCCCTTTTTTTTTTTTTTTTTTGGGGGGGGTTTTCCCCCTTTTTTTAAAAACCCCCCCCAATTCGGAAAAAAAATTGGGGAAAAAAAAATTTTTTTTTTTTTTAAAAATTTTAAAAAAAAAAAATTTTTTGGGGTTAAATTTTTTTTTTTTAAAAAATTTTTTAAAAAAATTTTTTAAAAAAAATTAAAAAAAACTTTTTTTTTAAAAAAAAAAAAAAAATTTTTGGGGTTTTTTAAACCAAATTTTTTTTTTTGGGGGAAAAAATTTGTCCTTTTTTTTTGGGGGGGGGGGGGGGGGCCCCCTTTTGGGAAAAAAAATTTAAAAAAAAAAAAACCCCCCCTTTTTTAAAAACAAATTTTTTTAAAAAAAATTTCCCCCCAAAGGGGGGGGGTTGGGTTGTTTTTCGGGTTTTTTCAAATTTTTTTTTTTTTTTGTTAAAAAGGGGTTTTAAAAAAATTTTTTTTTAAAAAAAAAAAAAAATTTTTTTTTTGGGGGAAAAACCCCAAAAAAATAATTTTTTTAAAAAAAAAAAAAAAAAACCCCTTTTTTAAAAAAAAAAATTTAAAAAAAATTAAAATTTTTTTTAAAAAAAACCCAAAAAAAAAAAAATTTTTTAATGGAAAAAAAAAAATTTTAAAATTTTTAAAAACCCCAAAATTAAAAAAAAATTAATTTTAAAAAAAAATTTTTTTTTTTTTTGGAAAAATTTTTTTAATTTAAAAAAAAATTTTTTTTTGGGGGGTTTAAAATTAAATTTTTTTTGGTTTTTTTTAAAAAGTTTTTTTTCCCCAAAACAATTTTTTTTGGGAAAAAATTTTTTAAAAAAAAAAAAAATTTGGGGGAAAAAAAAAAATTTTTTGGGGGGTGGGGGTTTTGGGGGGGGGAAAAGGGAAAAAAAAAAAAATTTAAGGGGGGAAAAAAAATTTTTCCAAAAAATTTTCCCCCCCGGGGGGGGGGAAAAAAAAAAAATTTTTTTTTTTTTCCCCCTTTTAACCCTTTAAAAAAAAATTTTTAAAAGGGGTTTTTTTTTTTTAAAAAAAAAAATTTTTTTAAATTTTTAAAAAAAAAAAAAAATTTTTTGGGTTTTTTTAAAAAAATTTTTTTAAAAAAAAAATTTTTTTTTTTCCCTTTTTTTTTTAAAAAAAAAATTTAAAAGGAAAATTTTTTTTTTTTTTTTCCCCTTAAAAATTTTTAAATTTTTTTAAAAATTTTTTTTTTAAAAACCAAAAAATTTTTTTTTTTTTTTTTTTTTTTTTTTTAAAAAAAAAAAAAAAAAAAATTTTTTTTTTTTTTTTTAAAAGGGGTTTTTTTTTTTTTTTAAAAAAATTTTTAAAGTTTCCCCCCCCCAAAAAAAAAACCCCCCCTTTAATTTTTAAAAACCCCCCAAAAAAAATTTTTTTTTTAAAAAAAAAAATTTTCCCCCCCCTTTTTCCCTTTTTTTTCCCAAAAAAAATTTTTTCCAAATTTTTCCCCCAAACCCCCCCTTTTTTAAAAAAAAAATTTTAAAAAAAAAAATTTTTAAAAAAATTTTTTTAAAAATTAATTTTTTTGGGGTTTAGGGTTTTTTTAAAAAAAAAATTTTTTCCCCCAAAAAGGGTTTTCCCCCCAGATTTTTTTAAAAAAAAAAAAAATTTTTTAAAAAAAATTAAAGAATTTTTTTTTTTTTAAAAATTTTCCATAAAAAATATAAATATTATTCATACAGCTAGCTGATGTGCACCTATAATAACCAATTTTTTTGTTAGCATCTGAAAAAGTTAATCCTAATATAGATGACTTGGAAAAAAAAAAAAAAAGAAATTTCAAAGCCACAAATAAATACTAACTGTTTAATAATTTTTTAAAATTAAAAATGTTTTCAAATTACTCTTTTTTATTTTACCAACAACTGAATTGAACCTGAAAAAGTTTATTAACAAAAAACCAAATTTATTCATCTTATTTTTAAATTTCTTGCATTAAAATGTGTTATTTGGAAAAAATTTCCATAATAAGCCATAAAAATTTTTTTTTTTCTTTTCTGTATTTTTTTGGGGGAAAATTTTTTTAAAACGGAACTCATAATTTTTTTATCAAATCGGGGTACTCTTTAAAAGTTGGCCCCCCCTGTTCTTAAGCTCTGTGAGTATATAAAAAAAAGTTTAAGCAATTCCCCGAGTCACCCCAATCAGTGCAAAAAAAGGTCCCTCCCCCCATAGCTGTCCGTTCAAACGACCCCCTTTCAGGTCATTCTAAAATTTAAGAAAAGACTAACAGCCGCTGATTTCAAGGTCCTTGCCCATTGCCCTTTAAAAGGATGTCAGGGGGAGTGGTTTCCTGACGTAGTTCGGGGTTACTTTTTTTTAACCCCCACCCCCTTTTTCACAAAAAAACAGAATTAGTTTTCGAAGGATTAAAGTCATTATTCGTGTACAAAATATTTTTTTTCATAAAATATAGTATTTTTAAAAGGTTTTAAAATTTATGTGGTAATTTTTATTAAAAGAACTTTTTTTAAAATTTTGTACGAGATTGCATACACATGGCGCCATCTGCAGATTTTGTAAAAAGCTTGCCAAATAGGGGTTTGAAAATTCTAAGCGGATATATGTATTTTCGTAATTTTAAAATTTTTTAGACTATTTCTGACATTTTACCTTTTTAAGGGGTTTTTTATGAGTAATTTACGTTCTCAACAAAAGTTTTACCCTGAATAATGGATTTCATTTGCAAAAGTACCTTAACCAGTCAGTGCATTTGGAGACCCCTTAAATAAAAAGTAATTATCATTTAATTTTTGTAAAAATTAAACAGTGGTTTATAAAAAATATTTTACAACTTCAAAATTTAATAATTTATTTTCAAAAAATTTCATCATTTAAATTTCATAAATTTCATCTGGGGTTCCCAAAAAAATACAAATTGTTTTTTTAAAAACCTCTTACAATTTCCCTTAAAAAATTTAATTTTTTTTTACAAAGATAAAAAGAATTGTTAAAGGGCTTCAAATATTAGGGGTTGGTTTTTATTTTTTATTTTTTCCACGTTTTAAAAAATTTAAAATTTACTCATTTTAACATTTGATTAAAATTATATTTTATATAATATTATAGATCTTTTTTTTTACTAGAAATACGAGTAAATTTCATGTAATAAACTTTTATGTGGCACTTGACTATAAGTTTTATTTTATTTGAACTAAAAATTTGTTAGGGCTTTTTTATTATATACATTAATATAAATAATTTGTTAAGCCTGGTTTTTCATATTTTATTTTATTTATCATTATCAAATAATTTTGCAATTTTACTTACATGGCATTATTCTGGTGTGCGACATCTTCATGGACTATATCTTCACTAGGATCAGTTTGCACCGCTACTTCGCTCCTGGTTAATAGTAATAATATAAGAATCAAAATCGAAGCTATACAATATGTGGAGGTGTCATAAAATTGAAGAAATGTGTTAGTGCATAAGCTTCTCTTTACTAAACATTATTAGCAATAATGAGAGATATAACTTCAAGTCAAGACTTGAAGCTATTTGTTTTCGTGCAAAACAAATTTCTTGCTGGATCATAAGACGTGCATTATTGTATTAGTTTATAAATTCATTCGAAAGTTCTATAAAAAAATTTGTACTGGCTTCTTACTTTCTAATTATGAAGTCACATTTTTAGGTTGGAAATATAATCAGAAATAAAAATCCTAAGATGGTATTATCGATAACAAGTGAATGAATAAAATACATCTAATAACATAGAGTGTTTTCTTATTATCACTTATTATCATTAATTCACTCTCAAATTCCGTGTAAGCAAGATAACAAATACCTCCGAGATCCGTCTGCACTTCTTTCTCACATCTACAAAATACATTAGTTAATCATACAGATGTACTACTTAGAAATATGATCCAGAAATTATTATATTAATTAGTGTTTATTGTAGTTATTTTCATATAAAAGTCATATATACACAGTTCAACCTGTTTTTGTGTAGTGGACAGGAACTGAATAAAAATAAAGGGGAAAAAAATATTCAAAATTTTCATAAATTCTTACATATAACAAACTAATTTCTGGAAATACTATAGAATTTTTTTTTCGTGCGGTGGATAGGGACCGCATAGAAAAGTCGCATTTATAAAATATGCCATTTATTTACGAAATTTATGTAAGAGTACTTCCATAACAAAAATAATTAAATATTACACATGGAAACATTTTAAAAACATATAGTTTCTCATTGCATACACGGATAAGTTTTCAAATGAAATACAAAACATTCTCCATCGTAATCCAAAGCCCTATGATGAATAAGTTCAAAATCGCTTTCGTCACTTGAAGGTACAGTTGTACAGAAAGTACAGTACTCAGACGATGTAGAATTTCCAAGCATTTAATAAAACATAGTATTTTTTGTATGTACTAGCATAAAATGAACAGTAAATTAAATAAACAAAACTGAAGCATTTAAAACACTTGATACAAAAGTTTGTTAACATATTTTGTATTAATTATGTTTAGTGAAAAATGATTAATAAACGAGTTTTTTAAATTTTATTTTATCAAGATACTTGAATGAATAATTTCATCATGAAACTCTGCAAATGAAGCACAGAATTTAGCCCCCCCCAAAAGTGTCAAATTTAAAGATGAACACAAAGATTTTTTTTTTCCTTTTTAAATACGCAAAAATTTAGAGTCTTCAAAAAATACAAATTAGATATTATAAGCTTGAAAGAGTCATCTTTTAAATTTTTTTTAAAAATTTAACATCATATCCTTGTAAATTTAATATTTAATGCTTGGGACCAATTATTGAATTACATTTACACGATTAATTGCTTCGTGCTAAAAATAGTTTAGCTGTTCGAATCAACTGGACGGCAAAAATGTAATATTATTATAACTAAACGAATAGAACAAATTAAAAGTTTTTTTATTATTTCTGTTTTGTGTGACCGTGAATTTTTTTCGCAAAAGATTTATTTCATATGGTTGGCTGAATAATATTGAACATTGAATTTTTGTGTAATTATTTTACAAGATGAGGTTTTATATGAATGATTTCTGTAACCTACTCTATATTAATTTATATAATTTAGGTGTATCTGTTATTCAAGTTTGAGTTCATTGTAGTATAGATTTTATTTTTAAAGAAATTTTTTTTTCGAGATGCGCCCATCCTTTCCCAAAAGTTATCTTTTTCAGTGCGTATATCTATTTATCAAAATAATAATATTACAATAGAAGAATTAATGACTGATCAGAATCACACACATATTTAAGTTTTAATTTGGAGGAAATGGATCTCGTAACTATATAAACAGAACTGGTTTCAGTGAAAGAATGAAACCATAGTTATTCACTTTTTAACTTGGTTATTAGAGAGTTAAATTTAAAGATCATTTTCATTTAATTTGAAACTATGGTTTGATTGAAGCCCACTGTTCGTATTCATAGAACAGTGAACTTTCCATAAACCAAAAAAACTTCTGTTGTAAGCAAAAATTTTTTAAAATTACTTTGGATGGACATTTTTCCCTAAGAGATAATCTATATTTTATTTTCCTATATAGTTTAGTAATCAATAAAGTCTCTTTTCAAAGGCAGAACAGAGGGAAGACAGTTGCCCAAATTCCCAGATTGAAAGTGTTTTATTCATTTGAAATTCAATTGGCTGATAATTTCAAAAAGAATGGTAATTGCTGATAACCAATCAGAACTAAGGAAGGGATTTTTTAAGACAGAAGAACTTTCTTTTCATTTTCTTAAAATTCTCAAACTTATATTTCATTTGCAAAATCTTGGTTTCTCACCTTGAGCGAAAAACAGTATTTGAGTTGATGAGCATATTTATAAATAAAAGGCAAGTAAAACTGCCTAATAAAAATGTGTATAAATATATTCTATAATTAGAATATAATTGCATTTTTATTGTTTTTAAGTTAATGATCTATTCTATTTTTGTGATAGAAATTTTAATAATTTTTGTAAGCAAAAATATTATACCCTTTCCTTAAATGCTATTCAGTGAGAAATTTTTTGATGATTTTTACACATGTATCTTTCCATGAGAAATATTTTTGTAAATTTTTAGATAAGGGGAAAATTGATGATTTTTTTTCTTTTTAGTAAATTATTCATGGGCATAATTATCTTGAATAGTAGCACTAAAACGAAAAATTCAAATTTTTTTTTGGATTATGTTTTTAAATATTTTAAAAGAGAACGGAGAAGAATATAAAATATAAAATTGTAGATTCTATATTCCATGATAACGTATCGAATAAAAGAACACGCCTTTGTCAATATGTTGTAAATATGAAATCTTTATATAGATTAACTTATAAAAAGAAGAGAAATATTTGTACTTAAAATTTTTTGATCATTTTTCATGGCATTAAAAACAAATATTTATTTTACTATTTGTTGTTGTTTGAAAAGTTGAAATTTTTTCTGTAAGTGTTTTTTTATTGAATTTTGAAAAGGGCTTTTGTAGACTTTGAAAATAATGAATAGAAATAACTAATTGTCTTCAATAATGGATTTTTTTTTTTGATTTCGTGATATTTTTTTACTTTATGTTTTATAGAAAAAACTTCATGAGAAATAACATATTTCATTTATGAATAAAATTTAATCTGATTATGAATTTTAAATGTTTTAGATGATCCGTAATCAGAAAATATCAATTTATTTGATATCAGTCATTAATAAAAACGTTAAAGATATTTTAACAAGCAAGATTTTTTGCCAGAAAAAACTTCCCCCAATGGTCCTTTCTACTTTGTTTTATACGTTAGAATATTGCATTTCAGACAGGTCTTGTAATACTCACTCCCGTCAAAATACAAATCTGCATTCTGGTGAATAATTTTATATGTTTAACTTTCATAAATTTTTATATTTTGTGCTATAAGATTTTTTCTACAACTTCTATCTTTTTTTACATGTGCACCTAGTTCGAACTGACATCCATCATTATGTAGAATTCTGTAGTCTATTTATGAAACAAAACGGTGTCTCGGAATTGTGAAATGATGTTTTGCAAGTTCAAGACGTTCAATCTGAGATTGTCTTATTTCACTTCATATAAATTTTTAAAGAGTATTGCAAAAGAAAAAATTCATGTTATTCAATTTCAATGTAAAATAATTTGAAAACCCCCTGTAATGCTTAATTCTGATTGTTATTCAAAAAAACATTTTTAGTTCTTTTGATTGTAATCCACTAGATTTTAAAAAATGGTGAATATAATTTTTCATGAAACATTGAAAATAGGCAATTTTCAACAATTATTTAATCAAGAAACATTTATCTTTTTCATCTCTTTGCAACACTTATTAAATATAATTACTAGATTTTACTTTATTTGAACAAATTAGTTTTATAATAAAATTTTTTTCTCAAACTAGATAAAATAATCAAACATATTTACTCAAAAATGCTCAAAGTTTCATTGATTTTGAAACAGAATTTTTAATTGTATTAAAAGAGCAGAAAAGTAATTTTCTTTGGTGTTTAAATTTTAAAAAATTTGCAAAATAAATTTGATTAGTTGTGTTTGGTCATATGAACTTTATTTAGATTAGCTTTTCAAATTGACTTTCCTTAAGAAGCCGATTTTCGAAATGATCAAAATATCGTTTTTTTTATTTTTTTATTTAGTCATATTTTTTGCATTATTATCTTTCGATTGATATGTCAGTTTTGTACGCCTAAAAATTAGAAGTTGGAAAAAATTTCAATTGAAAAATGAAACAAATTAGGCAATTCGACCATGCCCCCTTTTTTTAGATTAAAAAAAGCTAAAGAAAGCTTTTTGATTAAAGAAATAAGCTATTTGAAAAAGAAAAATAATTACTACAAAAAAGGAAGATGTTACATATAAAGCAGGATATTTCTGAGGCATTACAATAATGAAATTTTTTTCTTTGTGAAATGTGTGCATGTAATTTTTTTTTAATTAAGGCATTTTTTACAAATAATTTCAGTTCTTATTCATCAGATGTTTTCATACAGGTCTAATATTTCAATATTATGTGAAGCAAAAAACTTTAAAATTTCTGTCATGACAGAAAAAAAAAATTAACACTTTTCTTGAGTTTTCTTGTGTAATTAATATTCTCGAAAAAGTTATCATTTTAAAAAATATATACATAAGTAGAAATAATACGAAAATTCAACCATTTTTAATAAAAAATATATAGCTAATGTTCTAAAGGGTATTTTAAGTTTATTTAAGCTTAAAATAATTATTTTTTTTAAAACATATACTTTAAAATGGTTTTTCTCAGTTTGTGTTTTTTGATACATTAGTGCATTCAAAATGCTATTTTTTCCACAATTATTTACCAATCACTTCCATTTTTCCTGTGTGTTATATATAATACATGTAAAAATTAGATACATTTTGTTTTAGCTTTAATACTTTTTTTTTAAAAAAAATTAAAACGTAGGATATTAGCTTTTCATAGTTGAAATTTAGCACACATATAAACATTTCATTTTTCCCCCCAAAACTAATTAAGTTATTGTTAAATCGATCCCTAAGGTTGTTTAAAACATTCTTAGGAATACTACAAAAAAATTAGTGAATACAGAAAAAGTAAAATTTCCCACATTATTTTAAAGAAAATTTAAGTTTTTAAAATTGTGTGAATAATAAATACAAAATTTCATCTGGTAACATTTTCTTGAATAGAAGCATTATATGAAATACTAAAATATAATTTTTAACATAAATAAAAAAAATATTCAAAAGGTGTCATTTCCCTTTAAATTTTAAATATATTATTTTCTTATGAATATATGCATATTAAGAATTCAAGTATAGATGTATTTTATTTTTTTTATAATAAAATTGAAAATTTTGCTGATATTTCTAACTAAGAAGCAATAATCAAACAAAAAAGAAATTCAAATTTTACTGATTGAGGTAAGAACTACAGTATTGCGACAAAAAAAAAACCAGAATTTTGTATGAGAAATAAAAATCCAGTTAATTTTTATTTTTTACAAATTTAGAGAAATACATGATAATTTTATAAATTTTTCTCATTATCCACAAAACTCTGTACTATATTATTCTGATACTTTAATAATTAGTTGTATTATATGACAGAATCACGCGCGCGCGATTCGATATGCTATGAATCATACTATGTGTATGATATTCTAAAATAATAAGTTTACCAATTAATTCACATTTTGTTTTAATAATTTTCTTTGACTAATTTTTGTCTTAAATTCTAAAATCAAGAAAATTCTATTAATTATATTTTTATTTGCTATGGTCTATAAACAAATCTAAAATTAATGCTATCATTTTTTTAAAAATTGGCTTATGACCTCTGAAAAACTCTTAAGTCTTGTTGATGAAAACATTAATTTCGTTTGAAGGGGAAAAGTGCTTTCTTGAACATTTTTTAACATTTTTTATTTTTTAAAATTTGCAGTTTTTTTTTATAATATTCAACCTTTAGTAATAATAAAATATTTTTAAAATCATTTTCCGAGTTTTTGAGATTTACATGTTTCTAAATGTTTATGAACTTTTATTAGAAGACAATGGATTAAGGAGCACATAATTTTTATTTAATCATTGTCTGAATGCAAATTTAATTTCACTTTTTACATGGATATTTAAACTATGTCAACTATAATTTTGCTATAATTGTAGTTGAATAGGGTTCGAATATTAAAATATAAATTGTACAAAATGGAAATCACTCACTTCCATTGAAAAGAATTTTTGCATCTTATCTCCAGGTTAGGGAAAATAAAAAAATCGATATAATTATTTTATACAGATGTATATATATATATAAATGTAAGGGGAAAAAAAGAATAAAATTATGTAGGATTTGAAAAAGACATTAGCCAATTCTAGAGTTTTTTTGTTTTGAATTGTGTTAATTAGTGTTATAAAAAGTACTGAATGAGATGTTAATTTACGATAAATATGTTTATATCCCTAATGAACTCTTGATTGATCAATTTCCTGTTCAGACAAATGGGTGCAGATAAGATATCAACTTACAGTCATCCCTTTCCACAAATCCTAATAGTCGTGAAGTTGAAAATTCGAGATTTATTATACGTGGATAATTTGAGATTTATTTTCAACACATTTATTATCTGCAGTGAGTAAATATTAACGTCACACTAATCAGCTACTCGAGGGCTTTTGGAGACGGACCTAGTAATTTTGAACTATGGTCAAGTGACGAGAACGACACCTGAGCTGTGGCACCCCCTTTCCTAACTTCCACACCAACAAGAGAAAGTTTGAGCATCAATAGGTTTTTCGTGCATCTCCTCCCTACATAGCGGTCTTCTGCAGTAGGCTCGAACTCATGACATGCTGGCCACGAGTTCAACCTTTTCCCACTAGGTTACCGCGGTCATTTTTTTTATCTGGGGAGAAATGAATTTTCTTATACTATTCACAAACTCTACAATATCAACAGTTTTTGTAAATCGCTATTTTTTCGAAAGTCTGTAAATAAAAAAAAAGAGAGAAATGTGTAAAATACTGCACTGTAAGAATATATTCCCTTCCAAATTGTAACAATTTCCTCTTAACTATTATTTAAAAAATAAATAAATAAAAATAATATGAAATAATCTCTATGTTATAAAAAATAAATCATCTCTGAATAAATATAAAGGAAAAAAATTCAGAAAATCATTTGATTATTTCGAAAAATTTCAGTGGTTATCTCCTTTAGAAATTAAAGTAATGATAGAGATAAAAGAGAGAAATAATAGAGATTTAGGGTAGTAAGATATGAGATTTCTCGATTAGATTCTGTCTCAATGTTGACTAGATATTCTGCATTGATTATACTAAAATGCGTACTTTTTCATAATTATAAATAATTATTTTCCTTTGTACTGGCAAAAAATTTAAACTATGTTTAATTTGATACCTGTGTCTCGTATTTGTAAAAATAATTTAATTTAGCTTCGAATTTAAATAATAATTCTTTGCTTTGAAAAAAGGAAAAAAAACTTGAAATTTAACTTTTTTGACATACATACAAAGTTTTTTTTTTCTGATTTTGCGATAAAAAAGTTAAAAATGTGAATTCGAGAAATCGTTTAACCTACCCCTTAAATTACACTGGTAATATTTTCAGAAAACATCAGCATTAAAAAAAAGTCGAATGTCAGGAATACGATGTATTACTACGCGAAGTCATTTTTCGAGGAGGGAATTGTATCGCGCGCACACACATATGGTTACTACAAACCGGTTCCTTTCAAGGATACGCCTTGGCAATCGACCTTCGGCTCGAAAAGAGGATTTGGCGGTGGAAAATCCCAGCCCACGTTACTGAAGTTTTCCCTTTTTCAGTTGATGCACATAAGCCCTTGTATTGGTGTGAGAAAGAGGCTTTGTTTACATTACTTAACAATTTAAAATTGAGGTTTGTTGAAAAACTTGGAACATGAGGAAATAACTTCTTGCGAAATTTGTGTATTCCATGTCTAAAAGATGTAGAGCCATAATTACTACAAACGGCTGTTCCATTAAATATTAATGTTAAAACATATAACAATCATGTAATTTTCGAAGGCCATGTTAAAAGTACCGTGTTTATAAAGTTATTTCACTGAAAAGCTGTATACCGTCTATATCTTATTTTGGAGTTTTTTTTATTTTCTCTTTTTGTTCCAGCAATATGTTTTTTTTTCTTTTCAAAAATTCATCTGAAAGTGGATGTGTACCAGTTGTCTCCTTTAAAGTCATGTTCTTCCTAAATGTTTATGTGTCTATACATATAAAACATTTATTTCGAACTGTGTCTCCCTCTTCTAAATCTGGATCGATTACAGTGAAGAAATCATACTTGCTGTTATACTCTTCATCATTTGATTCTTCCTCATCATAATCACGAACAGAATTTCTTCATCCGAAAATACTGTTGTACTATATCTGTTAAATACTGTATCTATTAAATTACTTAAATATCACATTTCTTCATCATAACTACAATAATACGCCATAGTACAAGGGAGATTTAAAACGTGCTCATGCATTCAGAACAGTAACGGCGATTCACGCGCAAGATATAACATACCCGAAGGGGCGATATCCAAAAATATATATTTAGAATTCGCCTACAAGCTAAGGTCCCTCAAAGAATACGACCTTAAAGTCAGCTACACGAGAAACTATCAATTTTCCAAAAGAGGTTTAGAAGGAGCATTGAAAAAAGGTAGACGGTGGGTATGACCAAGGCCATCTTGAAAGGACAGACAGAGTTTTGATGACGTCACGAAAGGTGAGAAAGCTTTTCTACTCACATTTTCGCTCTGTGAGGAATATAAAGTTTTGAACATTGATTTCTTTTCATGTCATAGGCTAAAATTTCCGCATTTATATTGATTATTTTTTTTACTTCTCACTGAGAATATTTTCTGATGAAAAATATGCATTAATTGCTAGAATGATGCATAATATTTTGACGGAAAAAGGGACAAAATCACTCATGAAAGGCTCCTAACAGTATAAGAAAAAACTGGCTCAATGTTAAATAATTTCAATCAGATAAAATAAAAAAAACATTTACTTGCAAAGAAAATTTGAAAAGTAGAGCATTAGAGTCATATTAATAAAAAAATCATGTGAATTTAGAAACATTTTGCTAAAGTTCCTTTTTCCTGTGAAATGACATTTTTTATGCTCATAGAATCAATAAATCATAACAAAAGAAAGAATTATAAAACAAATGACATTTGGCACCTTGCGCCGTTACCACTTCAGCCCGAGATTTCCTAACTGGTTTATAAAAAAATACTTTTTATAAACCTCCTCCGATATAAATGATTTTTCTGCCACAGTATCCCATAGTGCTTTTGTAAATGTTTCATTCAAAAGAATAGGCACATACGGAAGTTCTACTGGAGACATGAATACAGCTGAAAGTCTACTAGGAGGATTCCTTACATTTTTAGATTGATCAACATGATCAACTCGAACCCTCAAAGAATTTAATCGACCACCATGTCTTCGGTTCCCCTCGATTGAAATTTTCACTCGGACCCCTATTTCTGGACTGATATCGTCCGTTATTCCTGTCGAACCCATGATTATCCCTGTCAAACCGATTCCTGTTCTCAAATCCATGGTTCCTCTGAGGTCCATTTCCGTAAGTACTTCTATAATTATTCCTCCTATCATTTGGTAGATCCACAACTTCTGCATCCCTCCAATTTCTTTTTCTGCGCTCATCGGTAAACATCGACTCACATCCCCATCTCGTTTTTCCCTATTATAATTCATTCTCGAACTCTGAGTTTCCCTGGACGAATATCTTTCTTCAAATTTTGAGATCACTTGTAACAACTTAGCCCTAGTGGTAGAGTTTCTAACCTCAACATAATTCTGTACCTGAGGTTCGAGTCGAGCATATATATTCTCAACCAATCCCTTTTCAGATATATTTAGTCGGAGTTTCTTGTAAGTCTTCAATAAATCATAAATAAATTCGGATGGTTCCTGACCTCTATTCTGGTGTGAGGAGTAGTACTTCACTTCTAAGTCCTTCTTATTTTGAACCGCAGGGAAATTTTCCGTTGACGCCCCCTTTAATTGTGCGAAGTCCGTGGCCGACCCCTGCACTAAAGCATAACCAAAAATTTCGAACTAATCCTTAGCTCTACCTCTGAGATGACTCTTTAAATAAGCACACGCCAAATTGCTGGGTATCTCATAGAACCGTACGTTATTTTCTATGCACTCCAAAAACTCTTCAACATTTTCTGACCCAGAAAAATGAAGTTCAGACAAAACTCTGAATTCGGATTCTACTCTTACCTCGGGGTAAGGGAAATTAAACTGCCCTTGATAAAAATTAGTTGGGCGCTATTGTGATACCTCACGACCCGGGGGTATCATCTCTTCATCTACGCGACCTAGATTCGTAGGAATAAATGGTTGATCACTCAAATTCTCCATAATAAATCTAATTTATTATTGTCTAAATATATAATGATTAACGCAATACAAGTCTTACCAGAGGAATCAGATCAGGAGTGATACCACGTAATTATTAATTCTAAGTAAAATAGCGCCTGAAATTCTACTCACTATCTTTATGAGAAATTAACCTCAAAATTTTTATCTACTGTAGATTCCTTAATAAGCTAAAGTCCGTTCTATAATTAATCTCTTACCAATATCTCACAGTGAGCAGCACCTCGGCTTTCCGTTTCTTCTTGTATTCTATTATACTATTATTCTTTCATTCTATTACTATCCGTCTTCTATTCTACTATCCGACTACTATCAGATTTCTATTCAACTTCGATTCTTACTCCTACATGACTAACTTGCGAATGCTAAAGTTCCAATATATATCCATTAACTAATCTACATATCGTGGTTTCTTCTTGGGAAGGTTGGATTGAATTAATGCCATTCTGGCTCCAAAGATTTCCCAAGAGGATTAGTGAGAAGGCGCGATAAAGCCCCGTCACAGTTTGATATTAAAATCGATGACAATGGTCAGTATGAAGAAGAACGACTGAATGCATATTTAAGTTATAATAAATTAGAACAATTGGAAAATCAACATGCTGAAGCTGATAAAAGATGGGTGAAAACACTTAAACCATTTCAAAAATGAGCACATTCCATATGAAAATTTTGTTACTCTTGTTGAATTTACGTTGTGCTGCTCTGGAACTAATGCAGCAGTTGAAAGAGTTTTTCAGTTTTGGTAATGATTTTTGGACAAGAGAAATCAAGATTGAATGTTAATGTATTAGCTACGGTGCTTACAGTGTAAAATTCAGTATGAAGGATATTTTTTGCTCCGAAATTCCCCCGATATGTTAGAAAATGATATGTTGACATAAAAAAATAAAATCATTCAATGGGAAAAATACTCGTTTAAGTAAATAAGTACGAGGATTTTAAGCGTATTTTTGTTTGGTTTAATAAAATGTTTCATACATTTACGTTGTAATTTTTTCTTAAAATTTTCACCCTCCTTTTCATTGTAAAAAAGAACTGGTCACCTTAGTTTTAATGCAATTTGAATTTGAAGGTCATTCATTAACACAGCCATATTCTGAATTCCATTAAAAAGAGTTTATTGATAAAATGTGTTATTTTTTCATTTGCATTCCGAGCTTTAGTAGTTAACAGTTGATTACTCCACTCCACCATATCATTCCAGATCGTTATGGCTGCTGTCTAGTGGTCAAGGTAACGGACTCGTGGCCGGCGTGTCATGAGTTCCAGCCTAGTACAGCTGAAGATCCACCGTGCAGAGGAGGCCGATATGCGTTAAATATGTCGAGGCTCAAACGTCTTCCCATTGGTGTGGTGGAGAAGTTAGGAGAAGAGGGGCGGATGTCAGCTCAGCTGTCATCCTTGTCACTTGACCATGGTTCAAAATGACGAGGTCCAAAGTCCTCGTTTTGCTGAATAGTACGATAGTAGTATTCACTAATATTAATAATTCACCAATCCATGGGGTTTTCTGTATCACCCGTTAAAGGCAACTTCTTTGATTTGTTATTTTTATCCACTCATTTATAAAGGATTGGGTTAATCTCATTATAAGCACACAAATTAGTAAGTTATAAGAGCATCAAAAGAGAAAGGGGTCACCATAGAAATTTTCCGTAGTATTTTTTTCTTTTAAATAAAATATAGGTCTTCATATTCGTAAATATTTTTAACCTTTTGTCTTCTTTTCAAAACCATTTCTATACGATTTAATTAAAAATATCTTTATATAAATAAACAAATTATTGAGAATTAGAGAAGTAATTGGTGTTATTTCTATAAAACAGGGGAAAAACTTTATTATACTGGTAAAATTGCTGGGCCATTCCTCTTAAAGACATTCCCAACAATATTTTCTTTATATACCGTAAAATCCGGCGTATAACGTGCACTTTTAACACTTAAAAATAAGATCGAAATTTTCGGGCGCGCGTTGTACACCGGGTATAAGAATGAAAGCTTCAAAAATAAAAAAAAGAGAGAAGGAATTAAAAAAAAATTTAGATTTCTACATAGATCGGAATACCGTTTATTTAAAAGAAATGACAAACCTAATGAACTTAAAGGGTCGTGTAGCTCTAGATGATGTATTGTATTTTTTCAAAATCTCCTGGGATAAAATTCCTCGAAAAAATGACTTCAAAATGTAAATGGCATTGTATAAGCACTTTTCAAGTTCCCTCGTAAAAAAAGAAGTGCGCGTAATACGGCGAATATACCTAAGCATTAAAAAATGCAGCTTGAAAGTATGGGGGTGCGTTATACGCCGAATTTTACGGTATATGAGTTCAGGAGCATTTATGAAATGGACCAGAAATACACTTTTAAGCAAAGAGTCAGCTTTTACTGAGTCACAAAAACACATTCCACTTTTTATGACCTGCTTATGGTCGAATAAAAGAAGGCTTGAAATGTTTCCATTTAACTGAATAATATCAACTAATTTTCACTTTTTATTAAATAACTGTCGTAAGGCAAAACAATGATGGCTTAGTAGTAAATATATTCAACAAATCACAGAAGATAAAATTTTGAGTACGAGAACTAGAACATGTGACGCGTACTAAAAATACAAGAAAAAGTCAACGGTCAAAGTAAATACAAAAATATTTTCTTCATAGATTAACATAAATACGCGTTTACTTTATTTGAATGCGCCATAAGCTTCCAAACACATTTAACAAGACAAATTCAGAGAGAAATTTTTATTTACTTAGAAAAGAGAAATTCTTCTTACTGTAGAAAGTAGTAATTTATTTCTTTATAAATTCTGATACAGGTTTAATTTAAATTTCCAAATTGTAATGAAATATTTTCTAGCTTTGAATGCACCTTGAATATTATTAAAATTTAGTTTGAGAAAACTTCAAACACACACACAAATAAGTACATTTATAAAACCACCTCGCTCTTTAATAAGGTCCTAAAAATTGTGTAGAAAAACCTTCATAAAACAAAAGGCACCCCCTATAGCATGGTTTCACTGTAACAATCTTTAAGAAATAAGTAAAAATATCCATGCAATGCATAAAGTTTTTAAGAATAAAATTCGAAATTAGGAAAATCCTCACTCCACAGTCCCACATGGTAAAAAAAGTTATTTTAAAAGCATAAGATATCTGATTGGAAAATTTTCATTTGAGCGAGACTGTATCGTTTTAGATTTGCATCCAGAAAATTGAAATTGATTAGAATTTGAAATCTATTTTGTTCATAGAATATTAAAAACTTTTAAACTACGTATTTTTTTTCGCTTTACGTTAATACTAAACATACCATAACGGGTCAAATGACCCATTTTGAACTTTTGCATTGAAAATGCACGTATCATCTTATTACTTTTGCACATTTGACTTCATGACTTTTTCTAAGTAATTAATCTACAGTTATTATACTATTTTTTTTGTTTTGTTTACTTTGAGTAATACTTGTCGTATACCGTTATCTACCACAACAGGTCATTTGATCCGGAGAGCATTTGTTGTTTTATAAGCTTATCGAGTCATATTGCTTATCGTATTGTAGTCGGTAAGTTGCACGTTTCTGCAAAGACTGTTGCGTAAAGTAGTCCATTCAAAATAGCTGAGAATAATTTCAAGAAAAGTTTAAGTTCTAAATCTTGCAGATGGCCTCTCCAAGTTTTTTTCAATATCCTTGATTTAGCTGGCATAAATGCCTGGATTTTGTACAAGCAAACGACAGGAAAAAACATCTCAAGACAAGATTTTTTACTCAAGCTAGAAGTAGAACTTGGCGCCGATTTTCGAGAAGCCCGTGAACAACCAAAACAAAGAAAAATACGAAAGGATCGTTGCCTAAGTCTACTACAGATTCTTATCAAAGTAAGAGATGTCAAATAGGATACTGTAAAGAAAATAAAACCAACAAAATCTGCTCTAAATGTAAAAAATATATTTGCGGAAAATGTACAATGGACACACGTATATGTAAAAAATGAGATGAGCCATGAATTAAAAATTCTAATTTTTTGCTTTTGTAATAGAAATGGTCAATTTACTATTTTGTTTTATTATAATAAATTTAACTTTTATTTTTTTTCCTTTCTAACATCCATGTTTCATACATTCAAGCATAAAACATAAAGTCGGGTCATTTGACCCGCTATGGTAGAAATAGGTATCTATTAAGTGTTGGTATGATTAGTGTTAAAGTAAATATTAATAGTAGTAGTGTAGTAAATTTAGCGTTGTAAATATTAATATGTAAAGAGCACTGGAGTAGCTAGACTTGAGTGGGCGCCGTATCGAAGACTCGTTGGGGGCACTCTTTTGGACGTCTTAATAGCTTACGATTTTTTTCTTACACGTGTTGGGGCCCTGTATCATTGGCATGGCTGATACGGCGGTAGCTACGCCCCTGGTCAAGATTTTGATGACAATTGCTTAAATAAATATTCTTCTATCATATTTATCATCATATAGTAATTTAATAAGGCTCTTTCCTTCCTCAGCGGCTCGACAGCCCAGGGTAGGCCTTGGCCTTCTCAAGAAGCCTTTTCCAGGCCAGCCTTCTTCCTGCTAGTGTTCTCCAATTCTTAGTTCTCAAAACTAGGAGATCTTTTTCTAGGCCATCAATCAATTTAAGATTTGGCGTGCTCTTTTTTCGTGTGCCAATTGGTTGAGCATTGAAGACTTTTTTAGTGGTATGGTCTTCGTTCATTCTGACAACGTGACCTTGCCCATTTAATTCGTTGTATTTTGAGGAAGTTAACAATGTCAGATTTTTTATATGATTGATAGAGTTCGAAATTTTATTTTCTTCACCAAGTTCCATTTTCCTGAATTCTTCCAAAAATAAATCATAAGATCTTCCTTTCATAGGTACTTATCATGTTCTCATCTGTTCGAGACATGGACCAAGTTTCACATGCATAAGTTAATACTGATCTTAAAAGACTCTTATACTGTATAAATTTTTTTTCTTTTGGTTAAATTCGATTTCATATATTTTCGTATTCTATTAAGACATCTGTTAGCCATAGTAATTTTCTTTTGGATTTCAGTAGTACAATAGTTTTTGTTGTTAATTTCCGAACCTAAATAAATAAAACTGTCAGCAACTTCAAAATCATACTCTTCAATTTTAAAATGGGAATTGTTAAAACATGATTTAGTGCGAGGCATGCACTTGGTCTTATTCACATTGATTTTCAGTCCATCCTGAAATAAAGCTCCTTAATTTTCGGAATTTTATTCCCTTTTTCGCCCCAGTTTTATGTTTTGTATGATACGGATTCGTATATCACGACACATCTTTTTGGAAAGTAACAATCGTATCATTTGGAGATTATTTGTACATTTATTGATTACTTACTGCAAAAACAAATGATTCTTATGAAATATATTGGCTCGAAATTTAAAAAAAAATGTATAATTATTTTTATTATAATTGCTTTGTGATTTATAATAGGGAACAGCTCTGGGTAGTTAAAAAAAATTCATGTATATTGTTTCGAACTGTTAAAGAATTTCAAGGAAATTAGAAAATACTACTACTTCCTTTTGTGTAAATTTTTTCTCTATATCATATAATCCAAATGATGTGAAATAAGAAGAGTATATTAAAGTATATATTTTTCTATAGTTTTCTAAGTCTCTTAAGTGAGTGAATATTAACGTCGCACTGTTCAGCTACACGAGGGCTTTTGGCGACGGACCTTGCAATTTTGAACCATGGTCAAGTGACGAGGACGACACCTGAGCTGGCACACCGTCACCTAACTACCACACCAACGGGAGGACGTTTGGCTCTCGACAGATTTTAACGTGCATCGCTTCCCTACACGGCGGGTCTTCAGTGGTACTGGACTCGAACTCGTGACAAGCCAGCCCGATCCGATACCTTGGCCACTCTAGACTTTCAAGAGAGTTTAATTACTATAAAAGGCGCATAGGAAAAAAATTTAAAAAAAACTTCTATATTTTTTTTTCTTCTGTTACGCAATCACTTTTAAATATATACATAAATTTACACAACACAGTTTAAGAGAATATTTAATAAAATCTTTATACTCCAATATATTTAATTATGTGCGTTAAATTTTTTGTGTACTATATATATACTGATCTCCAAAAGTTAAGTTTTCCAAAAAGAAAAATGTTTTAATGTTAAATGTTTAAAGTAAAACTTTTTTACACTACCAAAAGAAAAAAGGCAGTAACAATAAAAATTTCCGTTTTTAAAGAATTATTGTAACAAATTTTAAGAAAAAACTTTTATTCGAAAAAAAAAAAAAAAACCCAGAGGAAAGGGGGGCCAGCCCGTGGCGGACATTTAAGGGGGGGGGGCCAGAGGGTCCGGGCCCCCCCAAAACCGTCGGGGTTTTTTTTTTTTTTTATTGATTATAATTCTGGGGTATAATACGCAAAATTTAATTAAGTATTTGTTATTAATGATTAATTTTATTAATTAATGCTAATTATTTATTCAATAATTAGTTTTTTACTGTGTTTTGTTCCCGAAAATAGATAAAATCAAAAGGAGCAAAATACAAGAATGGGGAGCTTTGAACCCGACCACCCCTTGAAAATTTCTGTGTGCGCTACTGGTGCCAGCTCAAATGTCATTCTCGTCATTTGACCATAGTATAAAATTACGTAATCCCGTCACCAATAGCCCTCGTGTTGCTTCAGAGTGCGACGAAAAAAATCAGATCACAAATCGGGAGTTTATCTTTTTTCGGTTCATGAAATCATTTCAATCTTTGGTATATAAAAATATTTTTTTTTCCAATGGGGTCGTGCATAATGGTATTTACCATTGCAGATCTAGTACATTCTTCGGGAATTGGCACCACTTTTTAGTGCGGCACTACATAGGTGGAGTACCAATCATCGCAATGTAATTTTGTCGCCCAGTTTCCTTCACAGAGGGGGGCACATGAGCTTTGACGATGCGAAACTATAGTAGGAATTTAATTTTGCCGAAAACACCCAAGCCAAACTGGATCGTTAACATGTCGCCAAAGCATACGACATGGACGCTACTGATTTTCTGCACCATGAAAATCCACCGACGCGCTGGAGTCGAACTCGCAACCTTAGGCGTACAAGGCCGGCTGCAAACCAACTACACTATCCAACCGACAGTAAAATTATCTTAATCAAGATAAATTTACAATCTAAACATTTTGATTAGTATGTTATAGTTGTCAATTTTAGTTACATCAGAACAATGCTGTAGAATTTGTTGAGGTTCAGAAAAGGGAGAGGCTCTTCTTTTCTCTAGTGTGTGTTTTCTCTATAGACCAGCGATACTCAACCTGCGGCCCACCGGTCCTTTTTAGGTGGCCCGGTCAGTGCCCTTTGCTCTGAAAAATTCACTTATTTAAGAACAATATATCAAAAATTTGGTGTCAAGAAATCAAATATATCAATTTTGCTTTTGTTGTCGATGTCGTACGAGTGCGAATTGATATTCTTTTTATTTGTAACGGGTTCGTTAATGTAACAAAACAAAAGAGAGTAGGTTTTAGAGTGAACAAATTTTAACTATCTTTCACACATATCCTGCAAGCGAAAAATATTCGAAAATATATCGCTTCAAGAAGGATTGGGAGTTTGACTGTTTTGTGGTGGAAAAAAAAAACATGGATCAGTAATTGTTTGATTTGTATTTAAAAAATTGCATTAAACAGAAATCCTTCAATGACTTTTCCCTCGAAGATCTCTTTCAAGAGGTGATAAATAGGCTTTCTTGAATAATCTTTGCAACAGCAACAAAGTGTTTTGTTAGTGGTAATGTCACAGCGGTAACAAAGACATCTAATGAAGTTTGGTATATTATTGGTAATCTGAAACCGTTTACTGATGCATAAATTGTGAAGGAGTGTTTATTAAATGCTTCTGATTCAATGTTACTGACAAGAATAAAAAATATAAAAACAGTAATTAAAAAAAGTAAACCAGGAGTTAAATATTTTGATCAATTTTCCCCATTTTGACCTCTTCCCCTCCTCTTTATACTCAAGATGCGGCCCTTGTAAAATTGCTAACATATGTTTGAGACCTGCTTGAAATAGCTGACATATGTATGCGGCCCAGCAGAAAAAAAGGTTGAGAACTCCTGCTATAGACTGTATTAAAATAATTAAACTCCTCATATGAAATTACGTCCCCTTTAAAACTTGAAGGTGCAAATCTAACATAATGCGCACTTTTATTTATATTATGATGTTTGATTGTTCTTTGTTTTGTTAAATTCCGTGCCTCTGATACCGGAGGATAATATGGATTTTGGCGTAAAAGAGGTTCATAATGTAATTTACCAAGCATCAAATAAATTGGAAAGAATTTCGCCATACTAGGAGGAGTGTTAAGTGAGGACTATAGGGATTCGCACAATTTGGGGATTCATTAACAACTTACCCTAACAGCTTAGTCCAAGAATTTTTTTTTATTAGCAGATGAACTATAGTTTTACATTTTAATCTAGTGATTATACTCTGATTAACTTCCTTCACTTTTCATTTGTCTGTGGTTGATGGAATTAACATAATAGTTGATTTTAATTTTGTAATTACGAAGAAATATTTTCAATATCCGAGATGCAAAAGTTGTCTTTTTCAATCAGTAGAAGTTCCACTCGTTCTGAAACAATTGCTTAGGACAAATAACATAAGTTTTCATATTTACTCTATTACAGGAAAGACCCAGATATATCACGTGCAATAGATACATATTTTTTTTTAGCAGCTATTCTAATTTAATTCTCCTGTAGTATCCACTGAATGCATTCAAGAGGTTTATCAGCAATTGGTACCATTTACATAAGGCCTAGTTTCTTTTTGCAACTGAGTTTTAGTGTTAGTTTGACAAAAACATAACAATGTTTCATAAAACACATCATTCGTTAAAGGATGTCAGTAATATTGAGGAGGGATATAATATGGAGCGTTTATTTAATTCTTGCATAATTAAAAGTTTCATGAATTTTTGTCACTAATGTCCTTTTTAAGGGAGGATGTTCTATAGTTCTATAGATATATTTCCCGTGTTAATTTTTATAACATTATCTAATTTCTAAATATTTATGAAGGCTTGTTGTGTTTTCCTCTCATAATTTCAAATAAATTAGTAGCAATGTTGAAGTAAGCGGGAAATGTGTAGGTTATATATACATATCAGCTTCAATATTTGTTGAATCTGTTTGATAATTAATATTTTACAATAAAGCTCTAAACTAAAGCGGCATGATCGATATAGATGGTAAATTTTTATCCATGGAGATAATAACAAAATTTATTCAGAGTATCCACAGCAGCTAAACACTTTAATTCAGATATGGCGTAATTTTTCTCATAATCCTATGAAGCCATGAAATAAAATGTAATGGGATGTAATATGTCAGAAGTATTTTAAGTTATTTCAAAACCACTCCAATGGTTGTTGTGAAACTTGAACAAACGCTCTGCGCCAAATTCGGTTTGCCCGAATCGCGCTGAAGTGCCAATTATGGTGGCCAAACAGTAAGTCCAGCCTAGCGCTGGTTCATTGCTCCCGAGATGCGCCCACGTATTTTTGTAATTCTTTCTCCAGGTTTAACAGGGGTTTCCCATAAATTGCAGGAGAAAAAGGGCCCGTATATAATGAGTTAAATGTAAAACAATGATCCGTATCATCAACAAGTTGTAACTGCTTTCAAATGGCTCATATGTGCGTAAAACTTAAATAACTTTAGTTCATTTTATATGTTTCCTTATGTACCTGTATAAAGGAAAGGTTAAACTCTGTTGTCTATAGCAAGGGTCGTTAGCCTCTTTTAGTTGTGGTATACCAAACCCATTCACCAATATGATTCATATGAAACCCATTTCAATATGATTTTTGAAACAATTCAATTCCCACGATAATGCATGCAGAGTTAGAGAAAAGAGGTCAAGAACAGTGCCGATTTAAGCTCATTTTAGGCCCTGGGCGCAGACAGGCCTCCTTGGCACTGGAGGATCGAAATTTATAACTAGAAAATCTGGTTAAGTCCAGCTTATCCAGGCCCCTTGGCCAGCTTGGGCTCCCACACTAAGAGCCCAATGGATAAACCGGCTTGGTCAATAATACATATACAGTTTTATCATATATTAGAGTTTTACGTCATTTAAAGATATTTCTTAACATGAAAATAAACTGCATAATATATATAACTGTTTCTTCAACAAAAATAAATAAATAAATAAAATTAAAATTGTACACATATTATATATTTTCAAGCACATTTATTAAAACAAGAAATAGACAACATAAAATAAAAGTATTTCCCTTCATTACAGTTATAATACTAAATATATAGATAAATAAAAATATTAATGTGACATCGCTCTGCTTTTTCAGATCGCAAAATTAGGGGTGTAATTCATGATTTTTAATTTGACACAATTCTGAGCATTCAGTTGTTAAACAATTTCTTTGCGAACTCGAAAGATTTTTTATGAGGACAGAATTTTTAATAAGGTATGTAGAACCAAAAGCGGAAAGCAGAGTACATGCAATTTTCTCTCTTCAAACAATTAAATCTCTCCAACAATAACATTCAATATTTTACAAAATAGCTGTAAATTTATCTTTAGAGTTATCTTTCAGATTTTTTTCGCAATTCCTTTAATGTCCATAATTCTGAAGATATTTGTCAAATAAGGTCCATTACAAATTTATCGTCACCCAACCAGTATAGTGGTTAGCGACGCTGACTGCGGTGTCGTAGGGACTGGGTTCGAATCCCGGAGAAGACATGGATGTTTGTAAATGTATAGTGCCTTTGTGGCATGGGAGTACTCTAAATAATGGTCGAGTCGCAATTCCTCTCTTGTGGAAGGGGAAGAGAGGTGGGAGGACCCTGGCCACCCCCAGGTTTTCTTCCTCTAAATTGGGGTGGAACCGAGTAAAGTCGTACTGTCACTGCATGGTGCTCAAAGCTAAGACTAACGACAGGCATAAAAATTCTAGCCCTTAGCCGCGATAAACTTCGCGTGCCTCGATCTGATTTCGTCAGGCAGGTGACATTAGTCATAGCAACAACAACAACAAATTTATCAACTTCCATCCGCTCAAAAATTGACAAATTTGAAAAGTGGTGCAGATAGCCACTGAGGTTTGTACCGCTTGCTGCATGTGGCATGCGTGTTTTAAGTTGCCGACCCTTAGTCTGTGGGTTCATTACTCGAGAGAGAGAGACTTAGGAACCTTCGGCTGATCCTCAAAAATTCAACAGTGTTGATTAAAATAAAACCGTCTTTATTAGAATCTTATGTACATAAAAATAAGTAACATCTTCCACACATTATTTTCATTACATTATTTTGATATAGCGTGTTAAATCATAAAAAATACCAAATTAATTGAAATTGGCATGTTATTTCAATTATATATATATATCATTTGTGTGAATCTCCCAAAATACGCATATGAGTTAAGAAAATCTGCATTCCTAATTGGATCAAGATATGTATTTTAATTCTGTTTATGTATATATTAAATTGCTTTACTCATTATTCAATTTAGCAATCCAAAAATTTCATTTTTTTTTTTTTTTCATTTTTTTTTTAAAGATAAAAGATTTTTAGTTTTGTTTATTTCAGAACAACGTCGTCCATGTTTCAGCAGTATATATTATATTTCTTGACTCATACCATGTTCTATAACTATTCTTTTCCTTATCATAGCTTTAAACTTATTTAAAATTCAAATAACTACCTACTATTTGATAGAGTGTGTTTGGGGGGATAAGAACATTTCCGCTTTAGATTGTTCATGCTAGTAACATCGTTAGGGCTGGAGTGGGAGGTGAGGATCGTACTGTGTGTCACCCTGATGATAACCCATGAAATTTTTATCAACTATTAACCCGCGATCACTCACGCGGGGTGTTCTGTACACCCCAGCAACAAGAGAAAATCCTCCTAGGATTCTAAAAAGAATGCGCAGAACCACGATTTTTTCTGTAGCTGCCCATTTTAGGTCATTGAACCTTCAGACCTGATGCCATCCCTCTTTCTCGAACGATTGGAATGTAATGACCTTCAAAGGTTTATCTGGGGGGCTGAGAACTCCCGCGAGAAGTTGAGAATTTGTATACAGTCTGCTCTGAATGTTTGGAAAATGATTAAAATATTATTTTTCTACTTTCTACTATCATTATCTCATTAATTATAAAGTATGTTTATTACTGGTATATACGTTTTACATATATACTGGTTTATGAAAAAATATAAAATTATGTGTTTTAAAATGAAAATTTTGTATGTTTAGTTTAAATTAATGTTAGTCTCATTTGTATGCAATAAATTTAATAATTTTATTTGTATAATACAAAAAACATCTTGTACTTTATAAATATGCATCATAATGACTTAATTTTATCTTCATAATTAAATACACGTGTTAAAAGTTTGGGATGTTCTCTACACCCCGCGAGAGTAACGACGGTAGCAAAAACAGGCGCGAGTGACCGCGGGTTAAACGAAACAATTCCATTTTTTTAACTTTACTAGCTAAGTGTTTTCTATTTCAATATAGCTTTAAGTTCTAAAATGTAAGAAATCCAGCACATAGTTAACATTACTATATAATCTGAAGGTAAATTTACTGTCAACTCTCTTTTTTTCCCCAATACAAACACACTTTTTTAAAAAATAAAAAGGGAAAGTTTGTTAAATTTAAAAAAATTTAAATATTGAAAAGCATTTTAAAGTTATGCTAACTGTTTGCTGAGATTCGTTTATCATTGAATACACAATGAAAACGTTTAATGC
>BMAV01020682.1:0-82769 GCA_019973955.1 Trichonephila inaurata madagascariensis | reverse complement strand
ATAAAATAAAAAAAAAAAAAAAAAATTGGTGAAATTTAGTGGGCCCCGCCTTTCCCCCAAATTTTTTGAAAAATCCCAATTTGGGGTTTTGCGTGATGTGTTTTGGAATAGAACCTTTACCAACACCAACGCTGGAGCCGAAATTCAAGATGGGGAAGGAAAATCGTAAAAAAATAGCATTTTGTTTTGAAACTGAAAATCGCTGCAAAAATTAGGCATTTAAAATAAATAATTTTACTAACCCTTTTAAAAAATGCTGCTTTTTCCGACATTTATGATGACGATGATTTTCCCTACTGAAAATCCATTTACTGTATTTTTCCCAAAGACACCTTCAAACCATTTTTTTTTTTGCATCACTAAAAAACGGTGCACAAATCCATATTACTCAATTCAAACCTTTTCCTTACACCCCTAAACACAATGGGTATCGTTTTCACACTCTATTGAATTTGTAGTACCATTCAAAACCATCTTTACCCGTTTTTCTTTCAATTTCCCATATTTTTTTCCCATTTCCGGACATACATACGAAAATTTTAAAAACCCTTCAAAAAACAGTTTTTTTTTCCAAGCAGGGAAACAGGGAAAAAAAACCTTTCAAATATTAATCGAAATTTTTTTCATTCATTCATTCAGATTCTTCTAAAGATGCAAATCGTGGAATCTATGAAAATTTTGGTAGAAAAAGTAATATTACCTGAAAAATGACCCCAAAAACGAAAACAAATAAAAAAAAACATCGGGTCTAAGGGAAATTTTTTCAGAAAACGAAGAAAGGGGTTTAAAAAAAGGCTGTGAAAGTGCATTGAAATTTCCTTTTTTTTTAAAGTAAAAAAGCTTTCTCCCACCGCGGAAAGACCCCGGGGGTTAAACTTTTAAAAATTTTAAAAAAAATGAATTACGCTTGGCTAATTTGCCCGAATCGAAAAAACCCCTTTAAAAAATATACGCGAGTCTGCCAAAAACGACTTCTCCCAGGGTGGATCAAAGACAGGTTTCTAAACCCCGATAGATTTTTTAATGAGGTATCGCCATCTGTTTCTATTTTTTATTTTTTGAATATATCTCATTATTTTTATCAAACCCCGTTTTAAACTTAATTTTTTTAGAAAGAAAAAAAATTTTTGTATTATAAAATAAATATGACGAAAAACCAAATATATTGAATTATTAAATTTCATTAAAAATTACACTTTTGCTTTGAATAAGAAAAAAATTAAAATAAAATATCAAACCCCGTGTTCTACAATTAATTTGTTAAGAAAAAAATTTTTGTTTTTTAAAAAAATATGATTGAAAAGTGAATTATGTAAAATTTTTTAAAAAATCCACTTTTTTCTTCTCATGAAATAAAATTAAAACATAAAATATTGAAATATAACCCAATTTATATATAACATGTAAATTAATTTACCTAGATTTAGATTCATTTTTTTTTAAAAGAATTGGCAATATGTAAACTTATCAAGTAATTTTTAAAAGTATCCTTTAAGAATAACTCTTTTCTAAAAAATTTTAAATACATATAGCTATTTTCTTTTCAACACACACATTATAATATATTAGATAAAAAAAAATCCCCAGGAAATATTTTTTTAATTGCTGAAAGTGTTAAATTTTATGATTTGAAAGAATAAAGAACCCAAAAAAATGAAAATAAATTAAATCTTATTTTTTTAAAAAACTGCACGGGAAACCCACCAGTTTTATTTTTTTTATTTTCCCAAAAAGTATGGTCAAAATTGTATTATGAAGAAATTTTTGTGAATTTAAGGTAACCCTTTTTTAAATTTTTTATTTTCAGTATTTGGGATTTTTTGATTTACTGGCGCTTTTTTCTGAGAGAAATATCAAGTTTTTTTTAACCTTTTTTTTGTATTTATAGTAAAAGGTTTCCATCATTTTAATTCTTTTTATTTTTTTCCCCTTTTTAATAGAAAATATTTAAATACTATCGGGGTTCCGTTTTTTTAGTTTCTTCTTCTTGGGTTCCCTTTTTTCATAAATAAAAAAGAATCTTTAATTTTTTTTTTTTTGGATTCAGGCCTCATTATTATAGATTTAGAGCTACATGGTAAATATCTTAAAACATCATTTGGATTTAAATAAATTTCTTGTATTTCTTCATTATATGTATCATCATTTAAAAAACTTTTGGGACAACTTTATGAATTGCCCAAATTTTTCCCTCTAATTAAACTGTCTACACAAGTGCATGATGGGAATGAATAAAAATTTTTTGGGGCAGTGCATTTAATTTACAAAATCTATGGATTTTTTTTTTCTTGCATATTTATAGTTGGAATGATTAGATTCAATTTTCCACTTGTTATCTGCAAATTTTTTTCAATTCTTTTGTTTTGAATCTCTAGATTTAATCTTGGTATTCAAAATTTTTTTAATATTTATAGGGGAAAGGGTTTTTTTTTTTTTGTTTTTTATTAAACGTTGAAATATTAAGTCTCTTACAAGTTTTAAAGAGCCATCTATTCAACATCAATCTCTTGACTGTTTTCCATCAAAATAATGGTATTATTTTTTTATGAAGGGACTCTAAATACATGTTTGTTTTCCCCCCAGACCCTTTCTGTAACAATAGGCCCTTTTTTCAGGTCCTGAGCCCTAATTTTGCTAAATTTTTTTCCAATTCAAATATCGGGGTTTTTTAATAAGTCTTCTATAAATTGTTCATTTGGTTGGAAAATATTTCAAACATAGTTATCTTTCACTGCCTTTAATGCTTTTTAAAAATTTTTCTTTTTTAGGATTTTTTAATTTTTTTTAAATTTTGGTGCCAGTTTCGTTAAAAGGGTTTCTATTTTATTCATCCGGCTTTTCCAGGCCACGGGTATGCTTTTTTTGGACATAGCCCAAACCTTTGACAAAATTTGGATGATGGTTTAATCCGATGATGCACTTGGGTTTTTGGAACAACTATAAAAAAAAATCCCACCTAAATTTTGAATTTAGGGTAAAAGTTAAAAAGTCTCTCCACCCCCCCCCTCCCAAATTCTGGGGAAAAGGATCTTTAAGGGCCCCCGCTCTTTAATCTATACATCAACATTCCCGGTGCCGAATCCATGCGATTAAAACGGACGACACTGCCATTTTACCCCAAAACATTTATAACTGCAATATCATTGGGGGTTAAAAAATTAGTTTTCGACCGAAACCTGGATTAACGACTGGAAAAAAAAAGGTAAATGCATCAAAAACCCGGGGCCCTCCTTTTTCGAAAAAGCGGTGAGGGAAACCTCCCCATGTCAGCTTTTTTAATCAGCCTGCCCCCGGGGTTACTGAATATAAGTCCCTAGGTTTAATACTTGATAAAAATTTAAAATTTTTGCTAAAAATCCGTTCCGCCCCAAAAGGGGGTGGGAAGGGAAACATTCTAAATCGCGTTTTCTCCCAAAAAAGCTCGCATTGGGCACAAGGTTCTATTATAAAAAAGCCATTCTTCCCCCATCATGTTGTACGCTTCTCCCATCTGGGCGGGGGCGGCAGTTACTCACCTAAAAAGATTGCACATTTTTTCAAAACATTCAACTGCGTAGAGCAGCAAACGCACCGTTTGTGGGAACGAAGTCTTGCATAAAGATCTTTGTTCCACCGTTTCTTGATTTCATCAAAAACAATCAGAAAATTTCTTCAACCGGTTACCACAGATTTCAAATAAACTATCGGGGGAAATCCCGGCTTATGACAATTTTTTCCCTAGCCCCAAGAGACCTAGAGAGTTTTTAATCACTCATATCCACTTCCCGCTCAAAAAGGATGAGAATGCTTGATATGTTAAAAAGATATGACTTTATTGTTACATGTTGTTTTTTTTGCAAGACTTCCCCCACTTAATTTTTCCCCCCCCGCGCCATGGAAGTTTTTTATCGCGTTTTGTGGGTTAACTTCACCCCTCCAAAACTTATTTCAAACTCCCCCTTTTCTTCTTTTTTTTTCCAATGGTTATTTAAAAACCCTTTTCAAAAACCGCGCAGTTTCTTTGAGGTAATGAACGGACTTAAAAAAATTATTCTTTAATCCTTGTTATTTAAAAAAATATCCCTTCTCTCCTCGTTCCACGGTCGGAGACGGTTGAAAGACGGGGTTTTCTGTCATGGGGATGTGACGTCATTTTCTCTTCGTTTTCCTACGAAGGCAAAAGAAACTAAATCAACTGGGGGGTGGTTAAACCCCCCCTCCACCAGCGTTATTGCTGCATTTAAGTGGACTGCTTTTTTTTTTATGTATTTAAAAAATTGTTCTCGTTCAATTTTTTATGAGAGTGGTAAAAATTCTTAAGGTTCCACGTAAATGTATAACCGTTACCGTTACCAGTTTTTTTGACATGCCAAAACAACAAGACATTTTAACTGTCCCCCTCCTGACTAAGCATTATAAAATGCTGGAGCATCATCAGCAAAATGTTGTGTTTCGATTTTACCACAGTATTTTTAATGGCACTAAAAAAAATTTTTAAACATCTTCAGTTGGAAAAAAAATACCACAGGTATCCCTTTTTTATTTCATCAACTACCGAACTGAGTATAAATTAAAATCATAGCTTTTAAATTTGTGTTCCGTCAAAAAAAATTTTGCCCCTTCCCCAATTTTGAAAATTTCTTTCTGAAAATCTGCTGATTCAGGACAAAATCTTCATTTTTTAAACAATAGTCATTCCCTAATTGTCCTGCTTTTTAAAAAAAATAATAAAATTTTTTTTCCATTATTTTTTATTTCTTAGATGCGACACTCACTGCATCAACTTTATCCTTTTTAAAATAACCATTAAAATTTTAAGTCCTTTTTAAAATTTTGGATATCTTTTTTTTTAATAAGCATCTTTTTTTGCCATGTCCCGAATTTCTTCTCTTATATCCTGCAAAAAAAGTTTTTCACTAACACCTTCTTTTAATCTTCCTGAAAATAAATAAACAAAACTAACAATAGTAACTAATAATAATAAAATTAAGAATAATGAATATATTAGAGTTTCATTACTCTCTTCATTAAGAATAATGAATATATTAGAGTAAAATACTATACAGCTATTGCTGATATAGTATTTTATTTTTATTAAATAAAATACTATACCAGCAATAGCTGTCCTATCGGACTCTAATAACCTTAAGTGTTCCAATTGAGTTTCATGATTTTGATGCTTCAGGAAATACTGCACTACAACATTTTCAGTACTCCAACTTTTATTACTGCTGGGCAACTAATTCCAATTTTGGCAGAGCCCTGAGACTTTAAATTCTTGAGACCTTTCCCTTTTGGTTTGTATGTCCCACTTCGACAACAGTGATAATTCATCGCTATGTCACCATTCTTAAGTGTTTTACAACCTCGCTGTCTAACATATTTTGACATAGTCTTGTTTTCTTCTTCTTTCCATGTAACAAATTCTATGATGTTAATCAAAAGAAGGTTTACATTTATTAATATAAAATTACACAAACTTCAGTAGAAAACATTTATATGCAAATGTATAAAATTCAGTCAGTAAAACATTGAAAATTTATAAACTAAATTTTTTTTTAAATGCAACTATTCATACCACTGAAAGTATTCAATTCCTTCAAAATCTCACCATGTACATCACATTTTTGGTGATCATAAATATTTTTTAAATGCCTTTTCAAACAGAAAGGGCGAGTGAAATCTTGATTACAAAATGAGCAGATTAAGTCTCTGCTATGCACATTCATTTCAGAAAACAATAAGTATGCAAAAAATTGATTACAAAAAATTAAAAAACAGATTGACTAATTAAAATAACAAGAAAGATAATAAAACAATTAACAAAATAAAGCGGAAAAAAAACAAAAGTAAAAATTATTAAAATTAAATAAAATAAAAGCATTTTCCGCAAAATTTCTACTAAACGGGGATACAAAAAAAGAAGGCAATTCAATTATTTTAGTTTCCATATTTCGTAACAGATGGCGCTAGCACTGCATTAAAAAAACTATCTGGGTGCAGTAGCGCTGTCTTGATCCACTCCTGTAAAGTAGCATATATATTTATACATAAAACAAAATCAATAATTATATACAGAAATGAAAACAATATTAAATTTTTGTAAGTTATCAGATAATGTCATACTGAGAATAAACGGAAACTTAAACGGATTTATGTATAAAGTAAAAATAAACAGCATAAAATGAAAAAAAATGACATTAATAGGGTATGTGATCCCTCCACCCCTCATCTGTATGCAAGTTTACACCTTCTGACCATGCTTTCAATTGGGTGGTCAACCACCGCAGAACTAAGCAATCGCCATTCTTCTTGTAGAACAGTTTCCAGCTCAATAAGGGGGCTGGAGGTGGGGAAAACGTGAAGATACAACACGGTCGAAGCATCCCAAAAAATTTTCAATGGGATTAAGGTCGGACTAATATGCTGGCCATGCCATACGCGCAATCCCTTCACTCTCCAGGTATCGATGATGTCAGCTCTCTGGGGACGTGCGTTATCGTCCATTAAAACAAAAGTAGGGCCAACTGCTGCAGCGTACAATCTCACGATGGGTTCTAGGACTTCATCTCGATACCGGACAGCCGTCACAGAACCCCGTTTAAAGATGTGCAAGTCGGTGCGGTATCCTAAAGAAATCTCTGCCTACACTATAATGCTTCCACCTTGGAATACGTGATGTTCGGAGATGTTTTGGGGCTGATTGCGTGTTCCTTGTTTACGCCATATCCTTATACGCTTGTCATCTGGCTCAAGAGCAAATCTTGACTCATCGTAAACAGCATTGCCCCAGTCGGGCCGGCCAATTGCCGTTCCTGGCACCCCAATCGTGCCTCTTGATTGGACGGATAGAGGAACACAAACTCGAGGTACCCGGGCATACAGTCATTCATATGTAATCTTCGGGTACAGTAGCTGCAGAATAGCCTTACCAATGGACGTTGTAACCATAGATATCACACGTGTGGAGGTCGCTCACGATTCCGCTGGTAAATAGCATTATATCCGATCTTCCGCGGGGTTGTAATCCTTGGGCGACCACCTACGGGCCTTCGGACAACTGTCTGTGTGGCTTGGAATTTTTTCCATAAACGCGTGAAATTACAGAATGATCCACGCCGAAGAAAAGAGCAACATCTGTGATCGACTGTCCTGCTTCAATGCGCCCACAGCACGCCAGCGCTCAGAATCTTCCATTCGTTTTCTAGAAGTCATAGAAACACGTATGTCTTGAAAACAAATTGTACGAAAGTTTTAAACACCTTCTATCAGCACTTACAATCAACTTCTGTAACCCTTCATAAAGCTGGCTTCTTATAAGACTGCCCTTTTTGCATATTTCTTCTCATGAAATAACGATTGGCTGTTACCTAACATATTTGCATACTTCCATCTACCTCTGCAGCGAATTGCATCCTCTTCAATGGACTAAATTCATGTGACGTCATTAGTCACATGATAACTGAACCACGTGTTTTCGCGGCCAATCAGTTCATAAATTAATGCGACGTCATAATTATATCGTGAATATAATCATGCGTTTCCAGCCAATTAGTTCATGTGCTTCACTGTTGCCAACTTTTGCTTTTTGCAAAAACTTTCTTTTAGAAAGTACATATTTGTCAACGATATAATAATGCACATAGTTAAACAAAATGCACTTAATTTAAAAGTATTCATATAATGTAAGGTTTTTTTAATTTTGAAAACTGTTTGAAGAATTTTAACACGTGAACTCTTTACCCAATCATATCAAATTTTAAATGTTATCTCAAATTTACAAGTTGAGCAACTAGTATGTCAATTTTTAATCAACGGGAAACACGTGTTTGCCATTATCATGTGACCATCATGAATTTTGTCCATTCTGATTGGCTTCTGGAAATTAGCGTTTTCCTCTCCGTTCTTAACTTTTGGAAGTGAGTGTATAAAAATAATAACTGTCATACTGTATTTTTTGGAAGTGTAGAAAAAGCACCTACTAAGAATTATGCAGCGAAAGTGTAAGTCTAATCTTTCCCAAAGCTCTAATATAGCTCGAACTAAGAAAGTAGCTAGATTTAACGAAACGTTTCCACAAGCCGAACTGCGAAGGCTTGAACAGGCAGAGCGTGAGGCAGATTACAATTTTAACATAAAATAAATACAACAGAAAGTAATATTAATGTATTATACTTCTCTAGATATATAAATTATTGATACTATTTTAAGCATTCATTACACTAAATTTGTAACAACGTGTTACTTTTGCAGAGAAGAGATCAGCTTAGGAAGGTGTTTTCTTAAATCGACCCACAAGAGAGTTACGGGGAGTTATAAATTTTAAAAAAATCCTGTTTATCAGCTATTAGATCTACAGACTTAAAATTTAACACTTTTTTTTTCGTCCAGCTGAGATATGCAAAAAGCGTTTTCTTCTTTTTTTGTTTAATTTGCAATTCACGTAAAATTAAAAACTTCTTTATCGTCCAATCTGTATTGTTAATTTTTTCAATTCACCCGTGCGAAGAACGGGTAAACCAGCTAGTAAAAGAAATAAAAATGATATGTTCATTGAATGGCTAATTTCAAAGTATTTAGCCACTCGGATTTTTAAAAAAAATTATGAATGTGTTGTAACTTAATCTTTTAGTCACCAAATCTTGAACTGGTACACGAAATTAGACGCCAAATTTGGAAATAGTTAATCTTTTGATCTGGACAATAGAACAAAATTTTGAAATGTTATTGTCATCAGTCTTTGTTTTCTTTGATTTTTCCCTTTCTAAATTATTGTTTTTTTAAATAACTATTTTTTTTTACTGTGAAAATTAATGTCATTTTTTTTAAATTTAAAATTCTCAAGAGGAAATGTTTTAAAAATAATAATTTTAGAATGATTAAATTTAATTATTTTTCATCATCTTTTTTTTTTTTAAGTACATGTTTAACGTAACAAAATTTATTTCTTAAGCCATTTAATATAAAAATTTTTTGATCTAGAGAATTATCTTCTGATGAAAATTTTCTTTTTTGTTCATTGTTTTAATCTAGTGGCTAATTATTAAACATTGGCTACCAAAAAAAGTAATTATTAGTTTTCAATGATATGTTTTTTTAATTTTTTTTCTTTTGTATAGGTATGGTATTTTGCACAAATTCATAAAATAGTTTTTTCGAAAACTCAGTTTTATGCATGTAAAGATAATAATGGATATAAGTTTATGATTTGTGGATATTTTAGATATATCTGTTTTAAAATGTTAAGCATTTTAAAGCAATTGTGTGCATAAAATATTAGAGTTGATATGAAAGCCATTTGAAAAGATTCTGTAATAAAACAACATTTATCATCTTTGAGTGTCTGACTTACTTTGTAGTTATTTTTTAGAAATGACTATCTTTAAAGTTCAAAAAAGAAAAGTAAATACTCTTTCATACACAATTAAATAAGTTAAAGAACTGTGAATCGTATTAGAAAAGGCATAGTAATTTTTAGAAATTCAAGCCAATTATTCTTCATTACACATACATTTTTGTTCTCATTGAATTACATGTAAAAATTATAGTAATGATTTATCAATATACTACAGATGATTCTAAAAATATAATTTAAACTTTCAGAATTTTTTTTTTAAAATTTACTTCTTTAAGCCAGTGTTTATTAAGTATTAGAGTAAGTTAATATGAAAGTTTTTGATTAATAATTAAGATTTATCCTTTAATGAAAATGAATTTTTATTTTTACAACACAATGAAGTGGATACAAGATAGAAAGAATTTAATAAATATATGAAGCTGAAACATTGTTATTTTAAGAATTATAATACAATACATATAAGTGATCCATAAAACTTCCCAAGACATTGTATTATTCAAATTCTTTTATTTTTAATGGTGGTGAATTAGTAGAAATACAATACAAAGGAAAAAACAGACGACACACAAACACAAGAGAAAAAAAGTCGAGGTGACTGAAGTCTCATCCACCCCTAGTAAATCTAAATTTAAAATTCGGAAATTCCATGGAGGGCTTTGGGAAAAACATTGGAGATGTTCTTGCCCCGTTAAATTCGAGGCGGGAGTAAAAACACGATAAACTCCATGCAATGTCTTCCCAAACAGACATGGCCTAGGGCCCCACATTTTGGGGGTTTTTTTTCTCCGGCATATATCTAATTCCTTTTTTTTCCCAGTTCTTGCCTATATTTTTTTCCTGTATCTTTATTGGAAACGTTGAAATTTTATTTACAGCAATCTACAGCAAATACCATCATATAGATGCAACTGCAGGATACAGCAATTTGGAAAATTCAGCTGCAATAAAAATAGTATATATAATTTCACATAACACCTTTATTTACTAACATATAATTTTAAATGAATTCAAACAATGGTAAAGACAGTTTTAATTCAGATTTACTATTAGATACTACAATATGCAAATATTCACTAAACAGTTTTAAAAACAAATAAACTATGTGACTATGTATAAACAATGTCAAAAACATTATAACACTTTATGTAGAAATTTTGAAATACATTGTAATGAAAGCATTTCATAACATGAAGGCAGGTGAAAAAAACCTTCAATACATTAGATTTTGTATTTCTGTAAGTAAATTATCACACCAGCTCTTATGTTTACTTCAGGTTTGGGCAACTCATCTACTGATAATTTCAAGTTTAGGACATGTTAGTAGTAGTAAAAATATAAACCAAATATATGCAAAAATTGTCCTCATTACGTAAAAGATTAAAAATTTTTAAATATATGGGCTATCTGTTAAAGAATTTTATGAGCAATTTAAAGTGTTCCTGAAAGTAAGTTTTCTAAAAAAATTAAAAAAGCAATGTTTTTTTTTTAAAAAAAAAAAGAGCTAAAATAACCAAAAATTTTGTAATAAGATAAAAAATTAAAAAATCTTTCCTTTTTTAAGGGTTGCCATTGTATTAAAACACTTTATTCTGTAATACATATGAAATTCATTTTTTTTTTGTAAAAATAAATACTAGTTTATTCATACAAGGAGTAAAAAAACGTAAAGTCATTTTGCTGTTTTGGGGACAAATTTTTTGTGTTCAAAAAAACAATTACTGTAAAAAATGGCTTATAAAAAAACATCTATACTTTTAAAAAAAAATTTTTTTGGCATATTTGCCATTATAACACCCATCCCCCCTTTTTCAATAAAAAAGTATGTACAATGTTCTTATATTTTGAAGTCATTTGTTCGAGGTATTATTCCACGACCTTTAGAAAAAAAATAGTATATTTCTAGAACTACAACCCTTTACGTTTATAAGGAATGTCTCTCATTTCATATAAATAAACAGTATTTTTATAGATGTAATTATTTGTTATGATGATCTTTTTTTATGTTAAAGCTCTCATTTTGATAGCAGGCGCAAAATTGCATAAAATCTGGATTATTTACAGAAATGTAACAAATAAAACAAATTTTAAGGTGATTATTTGATATACGCACCCAGTTGATGTTCGCCAAGATGGGTGATGACATTACTATATGATTACCTTCATATCTCTATCATTTGGTGATGTTGTTCCCATAGGGATGGCGTTGATTATAGTTGATGTTCGCCAAGATGGGTGATGACATTACTATATGATTACCTTCATATCTCTATCATTTGGTGATGTTGTTCCCATAGGGATGGCGTTTATTATAGTTGATGTTCGCCAAGATGGGTGATGACATTACTATATGATTACCTTCATATCTCTATCTTTTGGGTGATGTTGTTCCCATAGGATGGCGTTGATTATAGTTGATGTTCGCCAAGATGGGTGATGACATTACTATATGATTACCTTCATATCTCTATCATTTGGTGATGTTGTTTATAGGGATGGCGTTGATTATAGCTGATGTTCGCCAAGATGGGTGATGACATTCTATATGATTACCTTCATATTCTATCATTTGTGATGTTGTTCCCATAGGGATGGCCGTTGATTATAGTTGATGTTCGCCAAGATGGATGACATTACTATATGATTACCTTCATATCTCTATCATTTGGTGATGTTGTTCCCATAGGGATGGCGTTTATTATAGTTGATGTTCGCCAAGATGGGTGATGACTTACTATATGATTACCTTCATATTCTATCATTTGGTGATGTTGTTCCCATAGGGATGGCGTTTATTATAGTTGATGTTCGCCAAGATGGGTGATGACATTACTATATGATTACCTTCATATCTCTATCATTTTATTGGTTTCTCTTTCTTCATGTACAGTGGTCAAAATAAGTATTCGAAATACAGAGATTTCTGCATACATTGAATTAATGAATAAAATACCATATAAAAACAATTTTAATGATTTTAAACCAAAAATCATTAAGAATTAAATGCAGCATCTTTTGCAATACGTTTAAATGTAATATATTCACAAAATCACCATTATTTCTTTCGAAGGCAGTTTAACAAAAAGTATTCGACAAGCCATAAAAATAAATGAAATAATACAAAACTAATATCTGGTTGCTCTTCTTCTCCGATGGATGATTTCTCCTACATGTTGTGGCATCGATTTAACCTAATTTTCTGTCACTTTTTGCCCATTTCTCTCTAAGGGTCTCCTCCATTTGACGTTTGTTAGAAAAAGGACGCTCTCTTTTCCTTTTTTCCAATATGCTCCACAGGTGCTCAATTGGGTTGAGGTCTGGACTTTGGTCGGGTGATTTTATAACTTATATGTAGTCCTATAGTAGCCAAAGCCTTGAATTGAGATGGGAGTGTTTGGGGTCATTGTCTTGGTAAAACTGGTAGGCCTCTTCTATTCCCAGTTTCCCACTGGCACACAAATTTTCTTTTAAAATCTGTATGTAATACAGATGATCCATTATGCCGTTAATTACGATAATATTTCAGACTTCTGAAGCCGCCATATACCCCAAAACATTATACCTCCTCCTCCATGCTTTACTGAGGACACCATATTTCGTTCTTCCAATTCAGCATAACGTTTTCTGTACACTAGAATATTTTGCCATGACATCCAAAGAGATTAAGTTTGCTCTCATCTGCAAAAATTACATTATGCCAGAATTTTACTGGTTTGTTTGCATATTTTCTAGCAAATTTCAGTCTTTGCACTCAGTTTTTATATACTATATGGCTTCTTTCGAGCAGTTCTAGCTTTAAATCCATCATTATGCAGGTAATTTCTAACAGTTTGGAGCATAACATCTATATCCAAACAATCCTTGGTAACATCTGTCTAATTTGATGCATTGGTTTTGGGGTCCTTTGTAATTTGACGAACAAGCCATCGCTTCGCAAAATGTTTTTGGTCGACCAGATCTTGTACTGCTATCAACTGATTTTTGCTTTTTATACTTTTAATTATAAAGTGCAGACTTGTTCTTGGCCTATTTACAACAACCGAAATTTTGTTTTCAGGTAAACAATTTTTAAACTGCATTATGATTAAATTTTTAATTTCCACTGACTATTCTCCTTGTTTTGGGCTTATCTTGCTCACTGCTTAAACAAAACTTTCTAAATGCCCTCAGATTTAATTCAAATGCTTTGAATTACAAAAATTTGGAGCCACACTTAACGGCAATTTTGCTCCTTGGTATAAAAATTTATCAAAGCGTCCTATGTCAAGTACTTATTTTGCTTGTCAAACTGCTTTTGAAAATTATAATGGTGATTTTTTTGCTTAGGTTTGTTTTTTGTAAGTATAAAAACTTTTACATTAGAAACTGAACTGTAATATGCAACAATACGAGACATGGTTTCGCTGTTGTTGCATAGTAAAGTGTTAGTCAATATTCACAGAAATCGTTACATGTCGAATACTTATTTTGACCACTGTAGGAAATTAAAAACCCAACTGGCGATCATGCATATAATGAATGCACACATAAATGTTAATCTCAGGCTTAAAGTAAGATTTCTACAAATTTCTAAGTGAACGAACACTTTAATTTCAACATGAATGAATGTTAAAAAGAATGCTTATAAAGTCTACTTACATACTATATATTCATCTCTTTTCAAGTACACCCTATTTTCATGCAGTTTTAATATTAATACGAGTCCTGCAAGAAAGGTACATTTCATCATTTAGCTATGCATTCTAAGTAACATATTAACAGGAACTGGTATTAAAAAGTGAATGTTTTTAAAGTTAACTTACGCAGTATTGGCTATCTTTTGTTTATTAAAAGGTCTGGATTCTTCTTGATCTCGCCACATCTGTTGTCTGTTTACCACATTTAATTAAAAATAACGTTTTAATTCATAGCCGTCAAAAGGATGCATGAAGCTTGCTATTTCTACCTGCTTCGATTTTGGCGGGATAAAAATTTCTCCCTAATCCTTACAGATTCCCTATTTCTCCTAGCTAACGCTCTCCTTCCACCTTCTGTTTAGTAGACTCGTCCCTGCCCTATTGTTTGGATTCCCGAGATCAAGACGCTAGTCAATTCATGCAGGGCCGAACCTGGCAGGTGTGCAGCGCACAGGGGTGGCCGAAACAAGGGGGCGGCCACAGGCCACCTATAATTCTATCGATCAAGCAAAATTTTTTGTGAATTTCTCAAAATAAAATTTATAATAAGTTGAATAAATATGCTGAATTTTAAATAGTTATTGAAAATTCAAAATAAGTCCGATAGCATCACATAGTTAGAGAAAAATAAGAATGGATTTCAAATTCTGAGGAACATTCCTGAACAACATTCCTTCTCATTAGGGGTGTAGCCTGCCTTATCAGGGGTCCAGTATCAGTGATACGGGCCTCCCTAGCTTCAGGAGACCCGGACGTGTGTAAGCAAAAGGTCGTAAAATGTTATTAATGGTCGTATTAAGAGTTCCTTTCTATGTTTATAAAAAAGTATGTCACTCGCTTCAAACGATATAAATTTTCCGTGTGACTTCTGAATCTCAGAACCCACAGTAAAAAAGTTTAAAAGCTGGTAAAATTACTCAAAATAATGAGAAACAAGGAGTGGTATGTGGTCAGAAAGCAGGAAAAACTTCTTATTCAAAGCGGTTCGACAAAAAGATCGTTTGGAGTGAAATACAGATAGCATTTCGGATGGGAAAAATCCATTCAGAATGTTATTTGCATGTAAATGAAAATACCCCCTTCGTCTCATGATTGATTGCCTGTAATAAACGTCGCACTAAGAAGCTACACAAAGGCATGGCAGTTGGAATTTTTTTCAGAATTGGACCAGTGAAAGAGAATATTAGATTTTATTTATCCCGGTTCTTTTTTTATTTCTGTAACAACCAAAAGACCGAATGTGCATTCAGTCACCAAAGATTCTGCTTCCCGTTCCGAGAAACATCTGGCCCATAAGGGCTAGAAGTCTTCTGTCACCCTCCAAGTTCATAGTTAATTATTTTTTTAACGAGTATTCTAGAGTTCTCAACGCTGGCCCCATGGGGGAGAGGAAAAGGCGTTAAGGAAGAAATTCGACACATCGGACAAAAGTGATGCAAAGCACAATCAAGATTTATGACATGCTTAAGGATGAATGAAAAGAATGGCGCAGAATGACCCTTAAAAAAAAGACCCTTTTTCAAAGAAAGCTGAGGAAATTTTGCGTCAATTTGACTTCCGAACTAATTTCTCTTAGCTTCCTGCGCTTATACAGACAAGAAAAAAATCGGAACAACAAATACGGTTAAGGTATCCGACTGGGTTCGGAAAAATTTTTCTAAAATATAACTTAAATAATTATTTAATTGTTATTTTTTAATTAAGTATGTTGCAAAACTATAAAAAAAGCAAGAAGAATTTTTTGAAAGCTTAATTTTCAAAATATTGAGAAATTTGTACCAAAATATTACAAAAAATGGCTCTTTGGCTAACAACTCTAAAAAATATATATATCACAAAAATGAATAAAATGTTTGCAGGAATACAATTATTTAACGTTTAACTCTGCTTTATATTAAAAAAACTCAAACTCTACTGTAAAATTATGAAATACAGATGTTCAAAATGAAAAAACCCAGAATTTTCTTAAGAAACTTTTTTTTTCATGTAAAATTACATTAAAAAATAACTTAATTGAAAAATTTACCCTTAGCTTTTAGCAGAAAACATTCATTATAATACAAAGAACAAACTCAAAAAATTTCATAAGAATATTTCATTTACTTTAAGAAATATCACTCTTACCGTTAACCCTTATGTTCAAAAATAACATTCTTCAGAAAATTCAAAATAAAGTTTATATTTGCAATAAAACTTTTTAGAGACTTAGGAAAAGGTATTAAAACTCTCCAGATTTGTATGTTGTGCTTTCCTGAACCTCACACTTCAAACTTTTACATTTTTGAAGGGCCTTTCTTTTTTTACAAGACCTTTTCTTATCTGGTTTAGAATGCCTCGTAGAATCAACAATTCTCGTTTTGTCGAGGTACCAAGAATATCCTTGCATTTAAGAACATAATTTCATTCCTAACTTTTAAAGTAGAGGTAATAGACCAGAAAATCCAGAATTAAAAAGTATTATTGCGATATAATTTCTTAAACGGAGTGTTTGTAGCTCAACAAAATTGTCTTTCTGGATTATACTCCACACGACATTGTTAAGACTCTCATTGCAGTTCTGAGCTTTCCCGAGAAGACATTTTCTTAAGAGATTTTGATCGCAAAGTTAATTATAAGTCTTTTTAATAGAATTAATAACTGAATTTGAAAGATCCGTTGGTTTTTCTTTCAACGTTTCTCCAACAAATTCTGCTCTCTGAAAATCTCTTCTTTTTTATCTCATTGATCTTGCTTTTGGCATGACAACTTTAATTTAATTAAAAATAATAAATAATTATAACTCTGTATAAAAGTACTGATAAAAAGTTAAAAAGATATCTAATTTTGAACACAAATGATGAAAAGATAGCAACTCGTTTAAATCAAAACAAACATTGCAATCAGTTAACTGTTGTCTATTTGAGAAGGCCAAATATGTCCATTAAAATATTCATAAATAAAGTGAAATAAAGTTTACTAACCATAAAAAAAAATTCGTTAAAATATTTTAAAAGAATAAAAATCTCATTTTGCCGGTAAAAATCAACCGAAAACTCACACTTCCGGTTTCGATTTTAGCTTACTACCTCAAACAAAAACAGCTATAACTCTCTTTCTAGTTGCCTCAGAATTAAAAGTATGATATTTTTAGAAAGCTTATTAAACAGGCTACAAAAATAGACTATAAAAGAAATTTCGATTTTTTTTGATGAAAATGACGATTTTAAACCAGTCGGATACCTAAAACAACAAAAAAAGGGAACTATATTTTCACTTTCAAATTCTCTTTTTGATTTTTAAGATTTAATGCACAGGTATTTTAATCACTGTAAGATAAAAGTGAAAAAATATTTTGTTGCATTTGTGCTAATACTATTTTATTTTTTTTTCGTTTTATATATATAAATATAAAAAAACTGTCATAAAGGGGTTTCTTAGAAATACTTTCATGTTGATTAACATATTTAAGTGTATTTTTTCGTGGTTTTAAATTTGGCCGAAAATCTTTTTTTAAAACATTTTCAATTGGCATTGTTATTCAAAAAAAAAAGAATATTATTTGCCTCTCGTGAAAAAATAATTTTTTTGGGACATTTTATGAAAAAGGGTAGTAATTCATTTACAATACAAAATCCCAATGAGCCTTTGGGGTGCATTCATTTTTTAAACCATATTTAAAAAAGGATTCTAACAATAGCTCGAAATTAAAAAAAACGTAGTTATATTTATTTTGATGTTTTTGGGTTTTGTTCATAACGTAAAAAATAATTTTGATTAGTGAAAAATTGAAGCAACCAAATTTCTAAATATTTAATTTAAATTGCTTCAAACGGGGAAAAAGGAACAAAAAATAAAGTATGTTAATTTTTATTTAAAGATACACACACATTTTTCTTTTTTTTTTTTTGGGAGGTAAAATGTGAAATAAACACTTTAAAATTTTTCTAATATACTCTAAGACTGATAAAAAAAACCATTATTTTGTAAGATTGAATTTAAAAAGGGACAAATTCTTTTTTTTTATTTTTTTGCATTTATTTTTTTTTAAGACTGATTTGCACGATACCTACTTGATTAAGATCTTTTTGAAAATATGAAAGTTTTTTTAAGCAACCTAATAATTAATTATTTTATAATTAATTAAAAAGTACTAAAAATTGTATAATTTTTTAAAAATATTGTATAGTATTATGTATGCTTCTAAAAAAGTTAATCAAAATTCATCTTAATAATCTATAGCAATATTTAAAATTTTAAAAAAAGGCAACAATAAGAATGTCAGAACTATGGCGAAATTTTTTTAAAAAAAGCATTTAAGAAAGGTTTTTTTTTGGGGGAATAAAAAAAATGTTAAAAAATATAGGTAATTTTTTTTAGTTGCCCCTAGTAGTATAAAACTTTTTTTGATTAAAGTGATAGTAAAATGCATTACAGAAATAAAAATAGGGTTTTCAATTTAAAAAAGTAGATAAGGGATTTCTCAAACAAAACAGAAATGTGAAAAAATTTTTAATAAGTAGAAAGGGTTGTAAAATTTTTGAGGGTTTTAATGTAATTAAGAAAAGTTTATTTAAAAAAAAATTTTAGATTTTTTTTTGTGATATTGTGGTTTTTTGTCAAAATTTTTGAGTTATTTTTTAAAAATTTTTCAAGTTATTCTAAAAAAAAAAAAAATGTTTTATTGTTCTTTTTAAACCCCAAAGTTTTAAAGATATTAAAAAAAAACAAGCAAATAAGTATAAATAACAATAATAATAATGTTTTATTAATTTATATTTAGAAACTTTAAAAGAAATTTTTAAAATTAAAAGAGTATTGCGATTGTGTTTTTTATTTTTTAAAAAAAAAAACCTTGTATTTTCTAAAGTTTACTTTTTTTTGGAAAATTTTTTTAATAATTTTTGACTGTAAGTAATCGGGAAAGAAAAGCTACGTTTTGTTCTAGAATGAAACTATGTTTTCCCTATAAAGAATAAAAAAAAAATTAAACAAAATATGTTTTTTAAATCAAAAAATTTCAAATTCAGTAAAAAAATTTAAAAAAAGTTAAAAATGAAATTTTTTTTTGGAGTTTGGAAAAAAAAAAATTAAAAGCTTAATATTATATTTTTTTAATTTTCTAAATATTTCAGGGAAAAATTTACAGTTTGCAAAAAAATAGAAAATTTTTAAAAAGTTTGAAAATTTAGAATCGTTTAAAAAAAGAATTTAGTTATTTTAATTAAAAATTTTTAAATTTATTTTCAAAACATTCATAGAAATTCCTTCCACACTGCTACTGAAAATAAATTATATGACTCGCGGAATGGGAAATCTTCCCTCGGCACCGGGGTTTGTGGGAACATCGAAGTTTAAAAGAAATGGTCTCGACTTTCCTAAAGTAGAGAAAATAAATAATTTTAAAAATAGAGATAAAAAATATTTTTAACTATACCGATATAGAATGCCATCAGGTCGAGATCTTTCTCAGTTTTTAAACCCGGCACTTCCCCGCAGGGGGATGTCATACCCCCCGTCTACCTTTTTCCCAAAGCTCCTTCTTAAACCGGAAAAAAGGATGGGTTTTTAAAGGGCATATCCTTTGAGGGGCATTAGCTTGTAGGGGGAATTCTAAATATTTATTTTTGGATACCGCCTCTTCAGATATGTCATACCCTGCGCGGGAATCGCCGTTAGTTTTGAATGCATGAGCACGTTTTTTAAAACTTTTCCCTTTTGCTATGGGCGTGTTATTTTTAGTTATGATGAAGAAATTGGGTATTTAAGTAATTTAATAGATACAGTTTTCAAACCCCACACACAATATATATATAGTATAGCATTATTTTCGGATGGGAATTTGTTCGTGATTATGATGAGGAAGAATCAAATGATGAAAAAAGTATAACAGCAAAAATGATTCCCCCCAAAGAAATCGTCCAAAATTTAAAGAGGGAACCAGTTGGAAATAAATGTTTTATATGTATAGAAAACATAAACATTTTAAGAACATGACTTTAAAGAAGACAACTGGTGCACATCTTATCCACTTTCAGATGAACTTTTTTTGGGAAAAAAAAAAAGACCTATTGCTGGGAAAAATAAAGAAAATAAAAAAAAAATTTCCCAAAAAAAAAGGAAAATAGAGGGATACAACCCTTTAATGAAATTTACTCAAAGATATTTTCCGGTAAAAAAAAAACCAATTGAGATATTAGAAATTATAAAGGGAAAAATGATCTTTTTCCCCGTTTTCCCAAATTTCGCTCTAGCATTTTAAAAATTTTTTTTAAACCTTTCCTGTTTCTGCAGCTACCGGTGAAAAAAAGTTTCAGTAAATTAAAAAATTTCTTGAGAAATAAATATGACATAAAAAAGGCTTTTCAGATTTGGCCTTTAAACTCAATTTTAAACCCAAAATTTCAGAAAAAAAATTGATTTAACCGAAACTATTAACAAAATTAACTTCTAGAGAGCCAAAAAAACAGTAAATCGGGCGTATAACGTGCTCCCACAAAACCCCCATAACACCCCACCCTTTTTTCCAAAAGCCGTGCACAAAAAGACCTTGTATTTTAAAATCCTTTTTCGAGTATTTTTAAGCTTTAGTAAAAAATTAATTATTTTTAGAATTACAACCCCTTAAGTTCATAAGGGAAAGTTTTCTTTCCCGAAACGTATTTGATTTATGCAAAAGTCTGGTCTTTTTCTTTGCTCGTCTTTTTGTATTTTTTTTAAACTTTCCTTTTTTATACCTTGACTTTTAAGGGGACCCTTTAAATTTTCGATTTTTTTTTTAATTGGGGCGCCCTTATACACCGGATTTTACGGTATAGTTTATTTAGTCTTAGTAGGACTGATTTATATACTTTTCGTTTCACGAGATTCGTGCCTTAGAGTATTTATTTTTATTAGATTGTATTTTTTGAGTAAATTCTGTTATTTTGCATTTATAATTATAAAATGTTTCTTTTTATTTTAAAGGTTATATTTTTGTTAGTTTATTATTTTGTTCAAGTATTTTGTCGCTATTATAACTCATTACCTGGACAAAAATGAAGTTATTATTAATGTGTTTTACTTTTTATTCTTATATAAGTAAATGAGTTTTCAACGTCAACATCAAGTATTGGTCAAAATATCTAGGAAGGAGAGGGCGGCACATTAGGTGTTTGCACGAGGGACCCTAGGATCGGCCCTGAATTCATGCCTAAAAGAGATGGACCTTATATTAGAGTGACCGAACGCTCTCCGATCCATGTCTCTGTAATTACGTCATCGAAGTATTTAAAATCAATTCAGAAATTTCATTTACATAGCCCCACAAAAATAATAATAAAATAATTTTTTTTTAATGTACCATGTTTTTATAAAGTATGAAATAATTCCTCTAATCCTTATGAAGGATAATACGGAATTCTAACTTTTCTAAATTATCCTGAAAATTTGTGCTTGGCAACTTTTGATAATTATTAAAATACTTGTAAGATTGGAAACGAAAAAAACATGGGGCGCATGCAATACATAACTACATATAAAGAGTGTAGAGAGTAGCTATCAATAAAAGAACTTAATTATTGGTTCCTATTATATGCGGCACAATAAAATTTCTAGTTGAGCTATTAATGCATCAATAATCTGTTGCATGCGTCTCATGTTTTTCGTTTCCAATCTTACAAGTATTTTAATAGCTATCAACAATTGAGAAGTACGAATTTTCTGGATAATTTAGATAAGTTAGAAATCCGTATGAGGTTTTATCCTTCATAAGGATTAGAGGAACTATTTTATACGTTTTTGTCCTTTGTAAAAACATGGCACATTAAAATTTTTTATTATTATTGGCGGATGAATATATGTCACAACTATTCTGAAGTAAACCCTTAAAAAGCTGGCAGAATCTCAACGGGATTATTCTCCATTCATCACAAATTAATACTATGTAAAGACTTATTGTTTTAGCATTATAGATTTATTATTAGAATTGAGTAGTGAGTGTGACAGTAATGCCACCACGAGAGGACACTTGAAGAGTAGATGAGCACTGAATGAAGTGAAGCGAAGTGAAGCAAGTGGTCACACGAGAAGCCGATACTCCGACTTTATATCAGGGTTAATAAGAAACTTTTCAAGGTTTTTTTTTGCAGAAGATGAAGTTCTTTGATGTTCATTAAGAAAGGAAAGACATATTCATTTCAAGGGGATAATAGTGTAATGACTTCAAACATCTCTGGATTAAACTATTTATTTAAGTATGAAAAAAATATTCCCGTACAAATTAACTGCAAAATGGGTCCACAGACAAAGAGTCTCTTGCGCGGTAATGTCTTTATACCGCTCGCATAAACATATTAACTAAAGTGATACTTTCGGGAAATGTCCAGTACATTCGATATGCCAAAGGGTTCACAGTTCACTAGAGAAAGTCTTCGATTTTCTGTAATTCCACACAGAGTTTGTGTGAGCTCACTGGCTCTATCTCCGCCATGCTGTTGCTGACTCAAAACTCCTCGGTTCCAAGTCCGCCTTCGTTTTCGTTAATTCGTGGACTCCCAGGTAATTAGTATCGCTGGTTGAGAGGCCTCTTCGGATTCTCTCAAATAAAAGTCATCGTAAACTCTCTCGCTCTCCCTTTTTAACCTCCAGATTTCCCATGGTTACTCACCACCTATTCCTTTGATCTCTTGTCTGCTGGCCCCTTAGAGCGCGGGGTCTGTCTCGGCGTATAGTGGAAGTGCTACGCGCTGTCGTCTTAAATGCGCGAGAAACCAAAAAGCACATTGTACCCGCGTCCTTTTTCATCCTTCGGACATTCCGTGGGAAAGGGTCAGAATTTTTGACCACCCATTTACTCAACTTTTCCCCAGCAATTAGGGAACGAACGAATCTTTACCACGTTTTTTGGCGTTCCTTCTAGCAATTAGAGAAAAGAGATCGAGTACATCACAATAGCCTTTGTTGCTCCATATCCCACAAAACCTGAACTGACTTTATTAGTCTGGCTAGTGAAGTTGTTTTCATTGTGCCAATGCAAACACAACTCCGCTAGCCTGACCAGGAAGGAATAAAATTCTTTTAACTATTAAACTCTTAAATTTTTGTAAACATTTTCGAGTGCGTTCCAATTTAAAGGGTAAATAAATTAATGTGGCAGGATCAAGCATTCGTTAGTTCCACAACACTTGACATGCTAAATTGATGACCAATGACTTTGAACTCGTAACGTGGTAATCTACTTACAAATGCTTCCTGAAACAGTGAAACGTTTTAGTGCTAGATTCATACAGTGCAATAAATATTTTGAATTATTTCTGCTTATAATGTCTGAGAAAGATAACGCAGCGACCGTCAGTATTGCAAATGTTTCTGTAAAAGTACTGCTCTTTTGGTGGGCGGATCTGGAGATTTGGTTCAGACAAATGGAAAGCCAGTTTGTATTAGCGGGAATCATGGCAGAGATCACTCAATTTCTGCGTTAAAGCTCGAAGAATTGGGAATTCTTGGAGATATCGTGTTCAACCCGCCAGCAGTAAGGACATACATTTCTCACAATATGCCGACGCGGAAGATCAGTGCTCGGCGATCGCAAACCTTCACGTCTTTTGCTAGAGATGAGAAGCAAGGCAGGAAGTAGAATACCGGAGGAGTTGTTGAAGTGCCTATTTCTGCAGCGTTTGCCGACCCACGTATTGGCTATCTCCAACTGGCTGAAATGACTGATTAAATAATGGCAGCTGGATTCACGTGATCGACGCTGTAAAGACTTTATTACTTTCTTAAATACTTTCCCAAAATTTTTCAAATTTAAAATAATTGTTTTATTAAGGTATCCGACTACGTTCGGAACCTGTTTTAAAAAAACGCATAAAAGGATAGTTTTTATGATATTTCGTATCTCTTAGATTAGAATCATGTATAAAATTGTTTTATAAGGGCATTTTGACAAAAATTATTTAAATACAATATTTTGGCAAAAAAATTTAAATTAGTTCTTTTTTTTAAAAAGTTTCCTTTTATAAAAAAAGCTTCTAAAATAATAGCTTAATAAAATAAAAACTTCTCCCGAGTCTGAACAGGATTTTTGAAAAATTCATAGTATTTTCAGTTACCACCCATTGAAATCATTATGGGCGTTTATTTCTTAAATTTGCTCCCCTCTGTTGTCGTAAAATATGGATAAACCCACTTCTAAATGATATATTTCAAAAACTCTACTTGAGCCTCTGTAGAGAGGTCTGAGGGGATACAGGCAAAATATTATTATAATAGAAGAATTTTTCACAAAAGGAGAATGTTTTGAAAATGGGTCATTCTATGTTTATTTTTTGTCAAAATATTGTACTTATTGTAATAATATTCTTAAAACAATTTTATATACATTTTCTAATTTAAGTGACACTAAATATCATAAATATTATCGATTTATACGCTTTTGCTAAACCACGGTTCCGAACGTAGTCGCATACCTTAAATATAATTATCTAACAAGCACTCCACGTAATGTCTCTCATTTACTTTCTTGCTACTTTAATATAATCAACTACTAGACAATAATCTTGATCATCACTACACACAGTCTTCCATATTAAAACACTCCCAAGAAACTCTATTCTGGTTCTCACCTTCGGCCCAACAACAATTCAGCGCTTTCAAGAAAACAAGGGACTTTCTCTTCCGTGACCACTTCGATGGCGATCAAACAACGTTCTCCCTCCAAAACACAGCAATCCCTGCGAACATTCCATAATCCCCACCAACAGTAGAATGAGACACTACAGACGCCGAGGGCCAAGATATGTAAACCTTGCTGATGGATATATCGCTCGAAGACCCATGAATGGACCAGAAAGACGTCACCGATCAACCAGCAGGTAATCGTGTTGCTACCATCGGCGGTTCAAGCAATGTGCTATGAAGAGTACTAAACCATGCTCCTTCCAGGTGGAAAACTAGAGCACCCGTCACTCAACCCACCGAGTGGCGGCACGATGGTGATCCATCGGATCTCACATAGGACTTCCAAGTCACACAAAATATCTTATTGATACTAGAGCTGATGTCTCCTCTGACCACGACGTCAACTTTTCGCAGCAAATGGGACCGTCATTTCGACCAACAACTCTTGACCCTTGATCTTGGGCTTCAAAGAGTGTTCCGATGGCCATTCATTATTGCATGGGTGTTTAAACTATCACTGTTTGAGGGCCACATTGCAAAAACAAACAAAAAATTGATGGGCCACGCATACAATATTCTTTCAACATTTTGAAATAAAAATCAACTCTATAGTTTTATTAAAATAAATTAACTTCTTTTTTATAATTTTTTAAAAACTTAAATTAGATATGTATAGGCACATATTTATTTTAAATTAGTAAAAGTTTCGTTTCATTTAGTTTAGATTTCATAAAGATGGAAAAAATTCAAATAAATAAGATGGATGAATTTGCTTTTGTTGAACAAGCAAATCGATATCGGGTTCAATAGACGAGGTTGTGATTCTTAATGCATTTTCAAGATGTTTGTCTGTGATCTTTGTCCCATTTTTTGTATGCTTCATTCTTGAAAATAATTGTTCAGAAATATAGGTACCGCCAAAAGCTCAAGACATTAATAAAGCACGATTGTGAAAATTGGGATATTTTCGCGGGGCAGATATAATCTTTATAAAACTCTAGTATAAAGAAACATTCCCAAAATTTTCTTTTAGTTGAATGTCACTTTGCAGTTCAATGCGTTCCATTTGAAGGTAACTTATTTATTTCTAGAGAAAATGGGGTAGAAAATATATAGAAAATACTCTTAATTTTCTCGAAAATCTTCTTTCAAACTCTTGAATTAAATCAAAAATTAATGCCGCATTATTTGGGCAATACAGGTTTATGTGCAACCAAAGTACTGAAATGTGTCAAATCTTTTATTTTACTGTGCCAAAATTTCAACATTCTTTCAAACGCTGTTATATTGTTTGTAATATATTATTAATACATTGATTTTTTCCTTCAAGTTTCAAATTTAAATCGTTCGAATGTTGTGTTAAGTCTACTAAAAAAGCTAAATCTAAAACCCATTGTTCGTCTTCAAATTCAGTCACATATGAAAAATATTGCAAACATTTATTTTTTAATTAAAAATGTGTAAGTAAATGTTTTCATAATTTGCGTTGGGGCCACACTTTAGACAAGTATGTATTACTGCATCCATTATTATTTATTACGACCAATAAAAGGGACAGATTTTCTACGCTACTATGGGTTGCTTGTTGACATTCGGCTTGCATGTCTGGTGGACTTGTTGATAAAGTTGCAGACGCAGGGAACGAGGCAACAAGGGAATAATTTTGGAATTAATGGCAACACAAAATCTCATCGGTTGTTTGCTAAGTTCCTTTCTCTTGTTGAAGCTGTTTCAATCCCATAGAAGCTGAAGCACACAATAAGAACAAGACACCTCCGGTTTTCTCCAATCCTCCGGATAAACTAAAGGCAGCCATCTTGTGGACACCGGAATTTGCAGACACCCTCAAGCAACTGTTGGACATCTCCACTTGTAACATCCGCGAACCTTTAACTAATCAACCGGGAGTAAATTTATTTCTTCTTAACTGTATGTTCTTGAAAACTTTCTCCTGAAGATGAATTATGCAAATGAGTCGTTATATTTAAGCGTGAACATTTAGGTACGCGAAGTTAGTCGACGAATAGTTTCTGGATGGTCAATTATTGCTAATGGGCGAATAAGTTATAAGATTGAGTTGAATGATAACGACCGGAAGTCGTACAACAGACAAGAGAATTGCACCGTAGAAGTTCAAAGAGTAAGTGAAGTAGATTATATTTACATATTAAGTATCTTTTGATTGCTCTTATAATTAGTAGCCTACCCTGATTTAAATTAGTGAAATAATAAGTTGGAATTTGAACTAGTTATGGCTGATCTTTACTCCAACCTTCAAACATCAAGTAGGTCGTTACTGTTCAAATTAGTCGGGACAAACAAGTTTTTCTTGTTTGAGTTTACTAGTGATGTCCTGAACTACCTCAAAACCGTTATATCTGTTTTTAGATAGTGTGACAGATCGACTTTGACTATAATTTATTTATTTTAATGTATCAGGAGCTTAGTTGTGAGCCTTTTAGTGGGGCAGCTGGCAATTCCAATTTTGCGTTCTGTATAAGACGTGTTACTTGTTCAAAGATGGATATTACTCCGAGGAATCGCTCTCAGTGAACACACTATGACTGTGAGAGAAATAACTATGGCAGTTGGTGGGATCGAATTGAATGCTTTAAGAACCGTTCAAAATTCTGGATCATTATATCCAAAAAGAAAATGGAAAACTACTCAAAAAGATTTGGTAAAATTTTAATAAGTAGCAAAATAAATCCAAGACAAGCATAGATCTTTGAAGGGATTAGTTGGATAATGGTGTTGAAATAAGTTCCTCAATTGCAAGGAAAAGGCTTCTGGAAGATGGCCTTAAGGCTACAAGACTGAGGTAAAAAAATATTTCTAACTCAAAAAATGGTGAAAAAACGTTTAACATGTGACAAAAAATACCGATCATGGACTGTTGACGACTGGAAGAAGGTGGTTTTGAGGGATGAAACATTTATTTTTGCACGGATACAAATTAAGTGAAGTTTAAACTTTGTTACCACCCTTCTAAACAGATGTTTTTTTAACAACAAATGGCCCAGGAAGCTTAGTTCCTCATAAATACATGATGAATTCTGTCAAATATATAGAAATACTAGCTGTACCCTGCCACGTGTTGCTGCAGCTCAGTATAATTAAGGTGACTGCCTACATTCAAAATGTAACAGATATTGGAAGCTGATTGACTTAAAAATAAAAAAGTTAAATTTAAAACATATAAAATTGCAAGACATTAAAAAAGGGGAAAAAATAAAAACACTAACAAAATATTTAATTTCAAACATAAATCAACCAACACCGCTCAAATCTGACGCAATGTGAAACATAATATTTCATTCCACTTGAACAAATTACTCGAAAGAGGTCAATTTCACTATATAGTACGAATTCAAATCAAAATTAATTGACACAACAGAATTCTCACTAATTGCAAGGAGAAATAAAAGAAACAATTAAAAAACTAAATGAAGAACAATGAAAAAATAAACTATACTCACACACAAAATCGATACTATCGTAAAAGACACAGCTCACACACACAATAGCAATGCTGCCTACATTCAAAATGTATCAGACACAGGGATGTCAACATGTCAATACCAAATCAAATTTGTGCATCGTTTAAAATCATATATTGACAGTGCCTGCTCTTCTTCATCTCCAACAGAGTTAGGGAAGAAATATAAATCACACATGGTTAAAGTTATTTTGCATTAAATACGCAAGGAAAATTCAAATATAAATAGGGACTTCACATCATAAATCTTCGACAAAGTGTTGATAATAATTGAAGATTTTTACTATTCCTAAATGTTATCAACAAAGTTCAGGGCATATCTTTAAAATTTAGTGCTTAGATCTAGACATGGATTGATTCTCCTTACGTACTATTATTTGTTGTGTTCTAGAGTAGGCAGATCAGACAATCATTTCGGTATGCTGAATTGGAGCCCTACAAAGAATTTAAATGATGTCCCAGATGACAATCTTTTTGCTTGACATCAAACTGATTCAAAGAGATATTACAAAAATTTTCTGAATTTGAAAAACAGTATTTATACTGTTAGTAATTCCTATTTTATGTCAATTAAAAATTTTTATGAATATTCTGTTTGCTAGAATAATTTCTTAGAATTTATTTTTCCATATACAGTTATATCGCTTTCCCTTGATTTAATATGTTGCCCTTTTTCTTTTAAAAAAATAAACAATTAGAATTACTTACTATTTTTTTTAAAAAGTAAATTAAAGGTTTCTATGTATAGTTTTTAGAATTTTCATTTTATATAAATAATTTTTGGAAAAAACATCCAATATTTTTTTTTTAAATTCTGTGATATATTTCAATGTGTTGAATATGATGGACAAAGTATTAATGATAAATTCAAACTGCAAATTTTATGATACACAAGAGACTTGATTTGAAAAAGAGAAAAACATTAAAAAAAAATTATGATTAAAATAATGCAGTTTTGTACATAACACTTTTAAAATGTATTTTGTGAACAATAACTATTAATGAATATAAAAATGTTTTCATTTTTCTTTGAAATCATATAAAATTGAATGATTCAAATATAATTTCTGATCACCCATTTAAGAGTGCTTCATTGTTTTTTAGAATTACAAATTCTCTTTGACATCCTGTCTGAAATTCTCAGACTTGTTTTTATGATCAGAATATTCATATAACATGAATAATTCAATACTCCATATAATATATTTAATTCATAGTTCTCAGTAGGAAAAAAAAATGCAGATCTAATTTTTTGAAAGAAAAATGGCTTATATTGAATACATGGTTATAATTCTTTATTGTTCAAAAATAGCTTAATTGCCTGCTTATTGTATACAAATTAGAGCTTTCCTTGAAAAGAAACAAGCATTTTTATTTATTATTCTTCAGCTGAAACTTTAAAACATTTTCCCAATAAACAGGAAAATGGATAAAAATACATCTGAGATCCTGTTCCTTAAATTCGAACAAGGAATACATATTTTTAAAAATTAACAGTGGTGTTTTAATGCACATAATTTAATGCTATGCTTCAAAATTATTTTTTAGTTCACAACAACCAATGTTATCTAATTTTGATACATTTTTTTCAGTTAAAATCTCTCTCATACTTATTGTTTTGAAGAGTTAACATCTTTTCTATTCATTATTTTTTTCATCTTCGGCCTTTAACAATAAGTCAAGTCTTGTCAAAAAGATCCTTCCATTTTCATCAATACATTTTTGAATCAACAACTCCCCCATCATTGAGCATAATGGTCTCATACAAATAAGGCAAAGCAGTGTTTCTAACATTAAAAAAAGATTCACTATCTTTGCATTAAGATACTTTGAATATTTCTAATGTATAAAACTTTTGCATATAAATAAAATAGGGACTGAATTTTGTTCTTGAACTATGAACAAGAACATGTTTCATATAATACCACTTATTACAAATGGGTTTCTTGATACAAGAGACATTAAGCTTTCTTTGATTTCCTCTTGGATTTTAAATACATATATATTCCAAGAACTGCAAGGCCTGTGTATGTTGCATAGGTAATCTATGAAGGAAAATATAGAAGTTAAAACAAAGCATTTTCTTCACATATGTGAGATATAAAAAATTTAATGAAAAACAAACTTTATTTACTTTAAAAGACTATCATATATCTACTATTTATCATACAATTTTAGCTCATTTCAAATAATTTATCTTTCTTTTCAACAAAAAACATTTTACTAATTTATAAATTCATTCACAATAATGCAATGGATTCACATGACATGGGAAAATGAACATGGTACATGTATTATATCCCTTCGGCTACGGGCCACTGTAGCATAGTGGTCAAGGTCACAGACTCGTGGCTCATGTGTCATGAGTTTGAGCCTAATGCAGGTAATGACCCACTGCAAAATAAATCTGTCGAGACTCAAATGTCCTCCTGTTGTGTAAGTTAGGAGGGGGCAGCTCAGGTGTCACTTGACCAGGTTCAAAATTATGAGGTCCGTTGTCAATAGCTCTTGTGCAATAACATTAATATAACTCTCTCTCCTCCATCGGCTATGAAAATTGGCTCAATTCCAACTAAACGTACATTATTAAATACATTATAGGTGGAATATTTTATTGTGTTTTGAAACCTATTTCTGGTTTGGTAAGATTGATCAATGGAAATTGATATGCATCAGAAATTCTACAATTATGAGGTTCTAGCAATTTCACAATAGAGCTTACACCCCTCTTAATTAGTCTCTGGCAAACTAAATTTTTGTTGATTGATTCTAATTATTGATTTCTTCTCAGATATTGTATTTTTTGATTCCCACTCCATATTATTATTTTAATCATGCTTAAAGAATTACTAAAGAATTTGGATTATTTTTAATGTTTTGTCATGGCTTTTTTGGGCATTCTTTTTAGGTTTTTTTCATTTAAGGAAAATAAGATTCTAAAATATCATAAAAAAATCTAGTTTTTCATCAAATCATATTTATGACTTAAGGGTTTGATAAATAATTTTTAACAGCTAGTATATTTACTTACAATTGGCTTATTCTTCTCTATTTTAGAATTATTAATTTAATACTAATATTTAAGGCACATTTTTGTATTGGATTTAATTCCTTTATTGACCTTTATTTTCTATTTGATTCTTTTGTTATGCTCTTCTTATCAGTGTAGTTTCTTTTTATGGAAGTTTTTATCTTTTACAGTAGGGTTTTTCAAACTTTCATGCTTGAGAGTTACATCAATAAATTCACAAAGATCCATGAGCTACAAGTCTGTCAAAAATAGTGTAATAAGAAAATTTATATAAAAAAGGGGGTTTATTTTACAAGACTACAAATGATTTTAAGTGAAGAGATGATGCTACAAATTTGTGTATATATCTAATAACTTAAATTGATATCTACTTATAATTGGAATCTCCTTTATTATTAACATTTAATTCATAAATCCTAGTATCCTACTTCGAAATGCATCTCAATTTATCTTTTTCTAAACCATTAATAACATTATGATGATTTATTTATCACTGATTCTTTAGACCTTGAATTTTTGATAGTTTTATTGGCGATTTCAAGAAATACAAGATTATTAATTGTTTTTATGTGCCCTACTATCCCTGATTTAACATTCCCTAAACAATGATGTCATTTCTATAAATAACTAATTATTCCCTTTGCCTAAACAGGTGACTGTATCTTTTATAATGTGTTTTCCCCTGTATATAAAAACTTGACTTGAAAACTTGGTGGAAATTCGTTTGGAATTGCATCAAGCTTTTAAAACAAATTTATAAATTTTAATTCTGAAAGTATAAATAAAATTAATCGAAGTCCAGTTCAGTAGCCTTATAATCCAGGCTAATTAGGGTTCAAGGTCATCCAGATTAATAAAGGTACAGATTTAACAAAATAACTTATAAAAAATGAGCTAAGGTACATAAATAAACACTGTACAATAAAAAGAACATGCTTTCCAAAATGGTAAGCAAATGAGACAAGAGAGAATTCAAAAATCAGTGCATTACTTATATGACAAGAATCAGGTTGAAGAAAAGCTACTTGGAACACGAGGGTCCAAGCTTATATATATATATATATCTGCATTTATTAATTTTTTAAAAATGGTTATCTGATTTAAGTCACATCAGGATTAATAAGGATATACTGTATCACATAAAAAAAAAACTAATTGATCTTCAAATATTTTAACTTAAAAATTGATATTTTAATTACTTCTATAAATAAATATATTAACAGCATATGCATCAAATTTTCACTCTTTAAATTATCTGATAATTGATACATGAAAGAAGTATGAAGGAAAAATAAATATATAAATCAATCAACAGAAATTAACATTTCATTTAATGCTTATAAAAACCTGAAAACGTACACATCCTTTTACTACTGAAGAAGACAAATTTTTTTTAAAAAACCATTTAAATACTTAACAAGACCATAAGATAAGGTTTTGCTTACATTAGATCTTCCTCGAGATGTGTACGTGTTGAAGTGCTTTTGCCATCCTTTGAAAGGAGCATCATTATGGTTAGCACTTGCTCTAGTGGCCATCTCTCTAATACAATAAAAACAAACATTTTAAGAATTTGTATAAGTAGGATACATTTGCATAAAATATTATTTGAACGGTATAATTTAACTATCATAGCAAAGGTGTCAAGGACATAGTTCATTCTAGAAAAATTTGGCACGAAGTTAGCTCATAAAATTCCAAAATAAATGTACCTTTTAAAATTTTTTATTACACCATAGCTTTGAAGGATGATCAATGTTGGATCACAAAAATGTTGCTAAATCAAGAGACTTCATAACAATCATTAGCCAAAAATGTTTTTATGCTGATTCTCATTTGCTGCCCTTTTTTTAAATGTTGATTTAAAATAATCATTTATTAATACTATACTAGAGGCTTGAAATGATTTTTACTGTTATCAGTACCCGAGGTATCAAAATCTCCACATGTGCATTCATACTTGTTCGATTTCAGAATGTCCCAGTAAGTAGGTCTCAAGAAATATTAGGTGGTCAAAGTACTTAGATCAATTTGGGCCCCCTCTGCTCTTAACTTTTTCCCCTGGAAGCCCCACTCACTCCTTCCAATCTAAATAGTCATCTTCAAGTCAAATCCTAATAAAAGACATGGGATGAAGGGCTGCAGCACAGTTGACCAGATTTTCAACAGTGATTCTATGCTAATTTACATATTTGTCTCTAGGAAGTCTAATCATCAAAACTTTTCCAATGTATACTCTTCTAAAAAAATAAAACAAATCTCAATTAAAAGAACTTGATTGTCTTTATCAAAATTAAGCATCCACAAATTTTGATACTTTCGTCAAATGCAGCATGCAACAGTAGAATATTTACATCCTGCTACATCTATTATCAGTGCAGACCTGCTTTTAGAGTTGTCAATCTTTCTATATTAATGTGGCTTTATTTTTGTGATAGTAGGAATTTTTTGTTTATAACCAGCATGATACTTTTATTATCTGTACTATCCTACATTTGAAAAGCATGGGAATATACATTTTTTTGTACAAATTTTTAAGCCATTATTTCAGTTTCTTTACAAAAATTCACATAATTATCATTGGGAAAATAATGACATCACATTAAGACATTTTTTTTTAGAAGAAACATATATGGCAAAAAGTCACAGATAAATGAACATTAGGGCACACAAACACAGTTAACCATTTTTATGTTAATGTTCAACATTAAGAAGTATATGAAAGAGCAAAAGTAAAAATATATACCATGAAGTTAACTGTCACATAGGCAATTGACTTAAAATCGAAACAACTTGCTGAACTGATGTCTCTGTATCCATAGAATCTGAATATAACATATGTCAATGACTATTAACACAATTTAAACCCTCGGTGTCAAACCTGTGAACTGCTAGTAATACTCTGGCTCTCAGTAACTTTATTATGTCCTACTTTTCTTAGAAATCTAATTTAAAAGATTATTAAAAAAGCTTTATTATTAAAAAAGGGAAAAAAGACTTTAAAAAAAAACAACCAATGAAATACTGTTAATTTGTTTTAAATGTGCTTTGCATGAATACTTTGAATTTATAGGTTTCAATTTATATATATATATATGTTCCTTATATCTCAAACTAAATACATCATCCTCTCTAGTAACAACATCATTCATTAGATTGTTACAGAATCTTTGACTGAGCAACAGTTGTGCTCATGTAATTATGGTGTAATAATTATCTCAGATACAGTTTTGATCACATCCAAGTGATGGAATGCTGTGTCAAGCTTAAGAGAAACTTTTTGAAAAGTGTGTAGTATTGAAGTAAGAGAAAGCATCATCAAGGCAACTCTTTATTCAAGATCAACAACCAAAACAATTTATTTGAATAAAAACAATAAATAATTTTATAAACTAACTTAACAATAGGTCAACAACAATAATGTCAAAATATTAAAAATTTCATATTAGTTAACCTTTTCTTAAATTTTTTTCAGCAAAAGTTAAAAATTAAGAAGCTTAAAATTTTGATATCTTTAAAAAGAAAACAGTATTTTTTTTTAGTTTTCTGTAAGATCAATTAATGTTTTGAATTTACAGGTATTAAATACTTTCCTGCCCATTATACCAAAAGCTTTACAATTAGAACAATAAACTTGTATCACACTTCTAATTATAGAAAATAATTTTGATTGAACTTTTTTGCCTCTGATTGAGATGAGCATCTTACAGAGAAGTATCATGAAGGGCAATCTTCGAGAGTACAGCTGAAACTCAGACGCTTCCCGTGAAATTGAATTCATTTCTAAATTTCCAAATTCATGTGCAGAAGGATGTACTCAGAAATTTAGTGAGGGTGTTGAATCTTTCTCAGTTATCTCAAAACGGTTCTCAGAAAAATCAGCATTCTAACAAGGTCGTTTTTGATGTTTAGAAACAAGATAATTAAAATTTTAAATGTTGCATTAATTCATTACATTCAAATGATTTTTTTTTTAAAAGTGTTGAGATAAAAATTTTACATTATTTTGTTTGAGATTTCCTGTTTTTCTAACTGTGGATGCATTTTGGATGGTTTGGCAACTCTAAAATTAAAAGGGCCACCACCCTTTTTGCTTCACAATATTAAAATTTTTTCAAAAATTTTTTTAAAATTATACAATCTTTTGACTTAAAAAGAATCAAGACAATTCAAGAAACAAAATAAAAGTTTTAGAAAATTCTTCTCATTTAGAAACATAATTTAAAAATTGCAGAATGGTGTTAAAATAAGATATGCATTGTGATATCTGATTTGTATTAAACAAACGTAAAGTAAATAACGAATGCAGAGACATTCAGATTTATTTTAAAAGATGGCTGTAATGTAATTATATATATATTTACAATGATGTCAATCAAATCAGCAAAACATCATTTGAGGAAAAAATTCTAAAGAAAAAATTTCAATGCAAAATTTGAATTTTATTTTTACATCTTGAAATAATAAAATGAAAATTATTTTATTAGTTTAATTATATGAGGAAATATAAATATATAATTTTTCTGTTGCATTTTGCGAAGAATTTTTAAATGAAAAGTACTAAGAGGAAAAATGTTTTATTTATTTTTGGAATGTAACGAAGGATTAATCAATGAATTTCATTTTAATAAAAAGAAAACATTTACAAAAAAAATTATAAAAAAATTTAAATAATCCCTAAAAAACTTTTTTAAAAATTTCTTTTTTCTCTGAAGAAATCGGTTATGAACAACAGAAGTCACCCCAAAAATTGAAAACAAGCACTTTACTTCATTTCAGTTTATCATTCATTTTTTGAAAATGGGCTCGATTCATCACGGGGGGCGCTGCGTCAAGCGTGTATCACGTGTTTTTTTTCATTCGTAAAGTAAACAAAAACCCCCCGGGGGTTGCATTCATTTAGGGTTTTTTGTCCCTTTCTTTCAAATTTTTTGCTATTATTATTTTATATTTTTTAAAAATTCTTTTTATATTTTAAAATATATTTTCTAGTTTTTTTAGTTTTTGTTTCGTGACTAAATATATATATAGTTTTAGTTATAGTAATAAAATTTAAGTTTATTTTTCTATTCTTTAGCTTCGTTTTTTTTGTATTTTTTATGTTCAGTAATTTTTTTTTTATTGGGTCCCAGCCACATTGTGATTTAAATAATTATGCAACGCTTTACTGAACAAAATTTTTTTGCCCTTAATATTGTGATTGCGTCATACGTGTATAAAAATTTATATTTAAAAAAAAGTAACTAAAGAAAAAATTTTTTTTTTTCTTGATCTGAAAAGGGAAATTTGGGCATAAATTTTGTTTATATTTGTTTTAACATGTAAAATATTACAATGGACTAAATTCATATGCCATTATGATCTAATGATATTTGTTTTCAATTTTTTTCCCCCTAATACAAAAACACTCTCGTACTTTGTTTTGTTACCGTATAACTATTTTAAAATTTTTTTTGAAAGGGTTATTTTTTGCTTTTTTTATATATATATATTGTTACAAATTTTTTGCGAAGGCTTTAAAAAATGGGGAAATTAGTTTTGAATGTGTAATTCAATATTACTTTCTGTTGTATTTATTTTTTTTGTTAAAACCCAATTTTTCCCTTTAGAAATTTCCCGTTCGTTGCATAAAATGGCGATTCAATGGAAACAAAACCAAGTTGGCATCTTTTTTTGACCATATTGATGCTTCTAAAAAGAAATCTACTAAAGTACTTACTCTGATGAAAACAAATTTTTTGGGAAAAATTCCAGCAGATTTTAAATTGGGGCTTGGTACTCGCCGAAACAAATATTTTTTTGGGTTTATTTAAAAAAGTCAGCCAAGGGTTAGTTAATACTTCAGCTGTTGAATAGGACAAGTTAATGCTAAGGGAAAACCCATTAGTTATTTGTATTTCTGGGGTTGTAATTTTCTTGTGTGTGTTTCAGAGCAGACCCTTTGAAATACTTTTTAAAAATTCGTTCTTTGTAAAAAAAAACTAACCCTTAAAAAATTTTTTATTATATTTTTTTTCCCCAAGAAACCTTATAAATAAAAAAATTTTGCCTAAATTTAATTGTTATTTTTTAATATTCATAAAAAAGGTTTCCCAAGCTGTTCTTAAAAATCCTTTTTTATTATTATTTTTAGGATATCAAAATTTTTAATATTATTCATTGATTTTTTTTTTTTTAAATTGTATGGAAATATATTTGTGGGGTTTTTACATCTATTAGACAATTTATAAAGTAATTCAATAACTCATAATAATTTGTAATAAAAGGGTTCAAAAAAATTTAGTCATTTTTTCCCTAAAGTTTTGTATTAACATGATTCCTTTCTTGAACAAAAGAGTATTTTCTTTTGAACTTTGAACAGACATTTCTAAAAAAAATTTCAAATTTCATAAATGATAATTATTAATAAAGAAGACAATCAAAAAACCCAAATGTTATTTCATTACAGATTCATCATATATTTAAAAATCTTACTATTTTTGGGGGAAAATTTTTATAAAAACAGTTGTTTAAAAAATTGGTATCAATAATAATGTTTCAACTTTATATATCCATGTTAATGCAAAAAAAATTTTAAATTTTGAAAAAAAAAACTCTTTTGGCATACATATTAAAAAAATGCATTTTAAAAATTTTACAATGAATTTCTTATTTAAAAAATAAAATTTTCAAAATTACTTGTATTAAAATTAATGTAATATTAAAATTAAATGTTGAAAAATTGATGCTTTTAAAAAAAATGAAATTAAATTAAAATAACTATCTTAAAAAAATTTGGTATGCTCTATAAAAGGGCCCAAATTTTATTTTATAACAAAATTCTTTAAAGGCTTCACAATGTATTTTTAAAACCCTCCCTTTTTAAAAAAGGGAAAAGCTTTTTTTTTGGTTTCAGTTTCATTTTAAAACTTTCCATTTTTTAAATTAAAAAAATTTTTTTCCAGCCAACCCAACTCTTCGGTATAAAAGGGTTTAATTATTTCAGTTAACTTTTACAAAAAAGCTTTTTGTTGATTATGTTTTATATTCTAAAATTCCAAATTTTAAAGTTTGATTTAAAGGGCCCCAATTTTTTTTTTAAAAAATTTTTTTATAAAATTTTAAAAGTTTTATCATTTTTTTTTCTTGTTGAAAACAATATTTTGAAGAGATGGAACACTATTTGAAAATGATGCATCAAAAAATCACCCTCAGCTGAAATCAATTAGATTTTTTAAATTTAAGATTGCAGATAAAATTGAATTTTTTTTGGGGTACCAAAAACTCCCGGAAATATATTGTATTTTATATATTTTAGTATTTTTAAAGTTGTACAAAAAAAACTCAAACTTGCTACCTCCCCCAAATTTTTAAAACTAAAAAAATTTTTTTTGTTTACAAACTTGGTGTTTTTTTGGCAAAAGTTAAAACCCTTATATATATTTTTTTTTGTAAAATAAATGCTTTTTTGTTTCAAACAATACAGAGGGTTAAAAACTCATTTCGGCACTAGGTGCAGAAGATCTACAAATTTTTTGGGGGAAAATTTAATACTTTTTCAATTTGTCTTTGTTAAAAGTTTTGTTCTATTCTTTTTTAAAAATTTCTATTTCAAATTAAAAAGGGGTGTTTTTAGAAAATTTAAAAAATTTTCCAAAAAAAATCCCAATTTTTTTAAAATAATAGTATGTTTATCATAAACAATAATTTTAAAATTTCAAGTTAAAAATTTTTAAATTTTTAAAAAAAATTTATCTCATATTACATTTAGGGTTTTAATATGAAAGTTTTTTTATTAATAATAAATATTTATCCATTGATGAAAAAGAAATTTTTTTAAAAAACACAATGAATTGAAAATAAGATGCAAAAAAATTTCCATTCACAATTTCCAAATGGTTATGTTTTTGAAGGGAGGTATTTAAGTATTTTAAACCTCCAAATTTTCCCTTTCATGCAAACTTAAAATTATTTGGAAAATTTTTGAAAGTTATTTTTTTTTTTTCACTAATATGGAAAACAGAAGGGGATCCTTTAAAATATAATTATATTTATACTTAAAAAAAAAAGGAAAACAAATTCTCACTTGGGGGTTTTTAAAATGTAAAAATATTTTTTTTAAAGATTAAAAATTTTTATTACATCAACAAATGAAAAGTCATTAATAAAATTTTTCCATTTTTAATCAAAAAACCGGGTTTTTCTACTTATGGGGCAAGTTAATTAACATAGCATTGTTTTTTACCAAGGCAATACTAAAAATTTTTTAAAAACTTCTCAGTTCTCCAAATTTTTCTTGACAAAATATTAAATTACATTAAAGTTTGTCAAAGTCTTTTAAAACAGTACTCATCCAAATTCAAATTTGGAACATGCATTAAACTGCCAAAAAATTTCTCCCAACCAAAAAAAGATCAAGAACTTAAAAAATAATATTATTACTACTTTTCATTTATCCTAATTCTCCCAAAAAATGTCTTACAATTGATCCAAAAATTCTTTTTCTTGGGTCCAAAAATTTTAAAATTTAAATCAATAAAAAAATTTATTCAGGATTTTATAAGCAGGATAATATCCCAAAATACATGGGGTCTTTTTTTGACTTTTTTTATTTATCAAAAAAATCTAATCTATAATTTATAAATTTACAAATTGTGCAAAAAAAAAAAAAATCATATTTTTTATATGAGTAAAAAAATTTTTTACATTTTATGATAGAGGTTTATACCACATTTAAAAATCTGAAAAAAAAATATTTTTTTTTATAAATACCACCAAATAAATTTTCAAATTTTTTTTTTCTAAAGAGAATTATAGATTCCAAAATGGCTTTTTTTTTTTGCTCATGTAAGGGGGTGAACGGGGTTTTTTATTTCATATATGGCCACAAATTTATATTTTTAAATTTTAAAACATTGTAATCCAAAATTTTTTCCAATTTTTACCATATTTGGGAAATTTAATTCTCGGGAAAATTTGTTTCAATGTTTGTTACACACATAGAAACAAGATTAGTTAAAATTGAAAAAAATTTTAATTGAGGGTTTTTTTATGTTCATTTTGTTAAAAAAAGGGGCATGAAAATTAAAACAACAAACTTAAAAAATAAATACCTTTTCCCAAAATTGGTTTAAACTTTTTTTATGGAAGAGCACGTTCAAAATATTTTATATTGTTATTCTTGGGAAAAAGCTCTTTTTCCCCAGTAACTCCTTGTTTCCCGACAATTTTGCGGGGTTTTCCTAACAGTTTTAGAAACGGTGAATTTTATCTTTTTTTTAAAAAAAAGGGTTTTTAAAATTTTTAAAAAATTTTGTCTAACTCTTCTTCAATTAAGAACCATTTATCAACCATAACGCACCCTTTTGGTTCAAAAAAAGATCCATTGGTTTACTTCAAAGAAAAAGTCCCCTTTTCTGGTTTTGCCACAATGTAAATGTGATACAAAGTAGACAGCCCCCGAAGGCATAATACCTAAAATTTTAATTTTAAAAAAATATTACAATTTTGTTGACTAAATGCCTTTGTTGCTGTAAAAAATGGTTTTGGGGTTTTTTTTTGGTTCAACAGTCAATGAAACCTCCCAACTTTACCCCAAACAAAAAAAATTTTGGTTTTTTTTCCCAAAAACTTCTTTTTGGAAAAGTTTTCTTAATTTTTTTCATGAAAAACTTAAAAGAACAAGTTAAAAGGGGATTTTGGGGATGAAAAATTTTAATAACTTTTTTGTGGGTGGACATTTCCGTCCCAATTTTACCCAAAAATTTAAAATGGGTTTTCTAATTTAAAATTTTATTTAGAAAATTTTTAAAAAAAAGGGGCTTTTAAAAATAAATTTCCCTTTTTGCCAAACATTAAATTTAAAATCTTGGGTCAAAAATTTAAAAAGGGTTTAAAGGCACTTTAAAATAAAATTTTTGCCGGTCCTTTGCTTTAAATTGACAATTGGGCCCGCGGTTTACACTATTTTGTCAATTCAAAGGGGCCTTTTAAAAAAATTTATAAATTTTAAAAAAAATAAACAGTCGTAAACAGGGGGTTTTTTTTTGGGAGGGAATTTCAAAAAGGAAATTTTGGGACCCCAAAACCCCAAAAATTTACCCCTACTTACCTTTTTTTGACAAAAAAGCGGGTTTTGTGACACTTCCCCTTTTGTCTTCTCAAATCACCACCCCAAAATTTTCCTTTTCTTTTGTATTTTCTCTTGGGCCCCCCGAGGGGGTTTTTTACTTTTTAAAAACCCTATTTAAAACAAACAGGAAGAATTTAAATTTTTAAAATTCTTTTCCCAAATCAAACCTAATTAACATCTAAACTTTTTTAATTTTCCCCCCCCTTTTTTTTCATTCTTTTAAATTCTTTTAAATGCTTCAAAAGGTTTTGGGGAAAAAATTCTTTTTTCTTTAAAAGCCCTGTTTTGTTTTCTTTTTTTAACAAAAAAAGGGGGGTTTGTTTTTTAAATTTTTTATCTTTTCTCCCAGAATTGCCAAATTCGCCTCGCCGGCTTTCAAACCTCAAATTTTTAAAACTTTGGGACCAAACCCTTTTTTTTAAAAAAACTACTAATAGATTCAAATATACTAATTAAATAACTATAACAAAATTTTTTTCTTAAAGCATAATTAATCTTTATTAGCATAAAAATTTAAAAAAAATTGAAATAATGAAAATTTTTTTTTAAACTTAGGGGTTTTTAAAAATACAAAGGGGAAAATTTGGTTTTATGTGGATGAACAATTCAAACAATTAAATTCCAATCAACAATTTTAGTAAGAATAAAAAATGAAAATACTTAGATGTATTTTCTATACTTTTCAAATATAAATAAGCTATTAAGTTTTAATAAGTACTTTAAAATTTAGAAATTAAAACACACTGATTAATCTTTTTAAATATCAAAAAATTTAAAAAAATGTAAAAATACTTTTCACATATTTATAACTATTTTTTCTTTTTGTTAAATAGAAAAGTAATACAATATCTAGTATAATGAAGTTTTATATGTAAAAAAAAGTACATGCAGTGTATGCGAAAATTTTATTCCCAAATAATATAAAATTTTAAAAACACAATTATTTAAAAAAATTTTCCCAAAAAATTTGTCATTACTTTTCTTTTGATAAACAATAAACAAAAAAAAAGAAACCAATACAGTTATGATAAAAGTTTCGGTTTTTTAAAAATTCTATTAGTCACCAAAAACCGCGATAAGCAAGCAATTGTGTCACCCTTTCTCTAAATGGAAAAAAAGTTTACAAGGTATTTTTGCAAAAAATACTGAACATTACCCCGGAAGTATTTTTTGGCGGGGAAATGTTTTGTTTACAAAGTAGAACTTGTCTATAGTTATTAATAAAAATAATCTTAAAATGATAAAAAAAATAAATAAAACATTGGTGATCAACTGCATAATAACTCATTAGTTACAGAGCATTCAGAATAGATCACAGAAGTGGTACCTTGATCTGTGTGTTTCTTTACGTTTGCAAAATTAAAATTCTTCGAATTCGAAATGCTCAGAAATTATTACACTCTTTTTAAAACTTAAAATACCGTCGGCGTATTTGATAAAAACAAAAAATATTGAAAATGAAACAATTAAAAAGTACTCACATTTCAGTCAAAATGTCTTTTGGAAATTTAATACATTACAGTATTTCTCGTTTTGTTACATGAAAGTAGATGCAAATCCAAAAATGCCGCCATAATACTCAGTCGAATGAAGCACATGGCTATTTGTTTACGCATTGTGTCATGTGACTGTGACGTCAGGTGAATCGAGTCCATTGATTCATCACTAGTAATATTAATTTTGCGACTATTCTAATTTTATGTTCTTAAACTTTTCCAGTACTCTTAATAATTTGAATGTATTTTCTAGTAATTTATTAGTGTATTTTCTCATAGTATTTATAGTAAAAGTTTTAACTTAGTTTATACTGCTAGTCTTGGAGCTTGTTCCAAGTGTTTACATTATACTTTTAGATTATTTCTTATTAGTGCTTGTCACATTATGTTCTAAGAAATAATGAAAGGTTCAATTTTTTATACAACCCTATATTTAAAAATCTTATCATGCAAATATTTTGAGTTACAGTGAAGATTACAAGAATTCTCACAAATTACAGAGTTGTTTTTACTATGAAGAAAATATTACTGTTATTCCAAGAAATATTAGAGAATAATATAACACATTCCCTGCACTGGCGTAGCTAGCTTTGAGGGGGCCCTGTTTCGAAATTCCTTCGGGGCCCTTAATTAAGTATGGAAGCCCTGTTAGTGGACTGTAGTTAACATGTTGGGGCTCCGTATCATCGATACGGTGGTAGCTATGCCCCTGATTCCCTGGTATCTGTTCATCTTTAGTAAATGGAACATTTGTAATTTTTGTATAAGTGAGTGTATAAATGAAAATAATCGTTACAATCCATATGTTGTTATAACTAAATATTGCAGTGTAAGTAGTAATACACAGGTGGTTATCAAAATAATAGAAAACCTGTGAATAAAAGTGATATTTTTCTATGCGCATCGTAAGCATTACACTATTATTAAAGCTAGCAGTTTTTTTATTAGTAGAAATGTATATATTCTGGTAGTATGTTGTAGCTTTATTGAATTTTTGTATTTCTTGGATTTATTTTAAAAGCGTAAAATGTCGAACATCTCAAATTTTTAGATACCAAATTGTAGGAGCTTGTCCAATTACAGCAAGTGTGACTGGATTATTTTAGTCATCTCTAAAGGTAAATTGCTTAAAAACATGACAGAATACACACAGAACAGCAAGACAAGCTCGGCAAAGCAAAATAATGGATGGAAGGAAAAGCGCAGTGAAAGTCTAAAACTTGAACAACTGCAGCAAAAGTGGCCGCAGATCTTCTCAATCAGCATCTGGATTCCCCAGCTTCAATGATTACAGTTAAGAGAAACTTTCATAAACAGAACATTTACGGTGGAGCAGCAATTCCCAAGCCACTTGTCACAGATATAAATGCCACAAACGTGGTCACATAAATTTAACCAATTGAGATAAGTAGAAAAAAGTAACATGGTCTGAAGAATCGTCTTTCACACTTTTCCCTAAAAATGGGTACACGTTTGGAGGACACTTGCACAGGTGCATGATTGTGATTGTCTCCTTCCAGCTGTCACGCATGGAGGGGGATCTGTCATGATATAGGCAGCCGTATCGTGGCTTTCTGCTGGACCAATCGTAACTCTGAAAAAGATCACTGGGGAAGTATAGACATTTTAGCTGACCAGTTTCATTCTACGTTGCAAACTTTGTTTCTTGCAGAAGATGGAATTTTCCAGGATGATATTGCACTATCCATACAGTGCTACTTATCTAGTCATGGTTTGATGAATACGAGGATAAAGTTAAACACATCTAACTTGGCCTACACAGTTACCCAACCTCAATATAATTGAACTATTATGTCTATTTTAGAGAGTTCATTACAGAATCGATATCTTCCACTCGTATCTCTGCCAGAAATTTTATAATATCTCCAAGAAGAATGTGGTACAATATTCCTCTAAACACTATTCAGTATTTGTATGTATAGATTCCTAGAAGAATTCAAGATGTATTACATACCAAAAGTGGTCTTACACCATACTAATAAAGGATTCTTTATAAATCTGTTTCCATTATTTTGATAACCATCTGTACTTATTCACATTCAAATTGGATATTTTTCGAACCCTAAGGCTTTCTGATTATTTTTTTTATCTGTAATAAATTATTAATGACCATTTTAGGTATTTTATATTTTAGTGTATTTTGAAATACACTTCCTACTTTTACATGAAATTTTCCTCCACATATTTGTGCACTGATTTAAACTTCTTAATTAATTTTTTATCACTCTTGAAATATTTCCGAACAATAATTTTGTTCATTCTGCATTTCATTTATAATCTTTAATTTTAAATTGACAATGAATCCTTACTTAAATATTCAAAGTTATTAATAAAATGTATATAAAATTTGCGTGACAAAAAAGAATAAATAAATAAAATAAAAAATTTTAACGTTTGTTACTCTTCAGTCTTTTCTAAACATCATTCTGCCACCTTAAATAGGAACTTTACATAAGCTTTGTTTCAACGAAGTGATATTTTTAAACCTTCATCTAAATTTTAATGAAACCTTCAGCTTTTTTCATGGGCATCCATTTACTATTCAGTATCTGATTTTATGAAAAGGCATTTTAATTAGTGTGAATAAAATAAGCTGGATTTAATTTTTGAAGCATCAATTCTGGAGCACTTTTGAAGTTCTATAGTGATATAAACAATAATTTACGGACGTAAAATAATTTTAATCATTTTTTCAATATACATTCAGTAAACTCTTTTATAATATAAAATTTGTATTTCTCTAAAATTTGATTCAATTATTCTTTTCTCACTTACGAAAATTGGTATCAAACTGTATCAGTACATCTTAATTTCATGTTAATAATACAAAACTGTTTACATCCAAATGGAGGAAAACATGCTTTCTGCAAATATGTTTTGTCTGTACAGCATACCTGCCAACTTTTGAAAACGACCAAGAGTAAAACAACACTTGAACTTTATTTCGGGCAAATTTTTAAAATAAGACATCAGTATTTGAAATGCAATAAAACAACATATGATGTACAAATGTTTTAAAATAATGAGAAAAAAATTTCCCTATAAAGAGTTTTGATAAGAAAATTACTCATGGATAACTGTTCTTTTGTATCGACTTAATTTATAATAACTCATACTCTAAGGTGAATATAAAGGCGTGTGTATATACTAATTTACAAAAAAGTACTGACTTTACAATAAACATTTTACAAAAAAATAAATAAGTAATATAGTATAATTACTGTAATAAATATTCTGCACAGTAAAATTCCCATTCATTAATTTTTAACTGCAGATGGCTATAAAAATATATAAAACAATAAATCGCTAGATATATTTGCTTCAGTTTATGCATGTAAGGTACTCCTGACTCAAAATATTTGTAGTCAAATTTTCAAAATATTTCCTGTCAAATGAGATTTTTCACTGAACAAGCTTTGAAAGCTTTGTAATGATTGTTTTTTTTTTCGGTACTAGTGTGTATATATATAGAGAGAGAAGGTAAAATATACCTACAAAAGAATCCCACCAACTTTTAAAGACAAAGAAGCAGCACTCTTTTCTGATGCCAAATTTATTAGATATTTTGAGTAACCCATACTTATTAAGATATTTTTTCCTTCAAATAAAAATAACTCAAATTTTCCCCCTGGCATTATTGCAGCATTATCTGCCAACAATGAAATTAAATGTTAAAATGGTACCTCACATTTTTAAGATTCATCAATAAGGAATCGACTAATATTTTCTATTGTGAAATCCTCAATAAAATTTGGAATAGCAAAAAGAATCAGACATTTTTCAAAATCAAGGTAAGCAACTGCAATCGAATATAATTTACAGTTTTTATCACTACCATCAGATGATGTATTTAATCATATACACACTATACTCTTTTGGATAAGAAGCTAGTTTACTTTTCACAAGTGAAATTGTAGTTTTTACACATCCATACTATTTGGAATCATTTTCCGAAAAAGAGGGCTGACATGATTGGCTTCAGTCAAATGGAATATTATGTATGACAAGAAAATTTATAAACAATACTTCTGCCTTGATTACATTTAACTGGACATTGACTGGACTGACCTTGAAAAATTCCAATTTTCAGCAACTGCTACTTAATTTCTCATTTGTGAGCACATCCGTATTGCTTGGTAATGCCACGTTTTGGAAACATTTTCCAGAAAAGAAGACGCTATGATAGGCAATAGTTAAAAGGATCATTGTGTTCTAAGACAAAAGATGTAAATAACACTTCAGCCTTGAATACAATTTACTGGATATTGTCCCTAAATAAACGATCCAACTGTGAGTAACTGTTGCTTAGTTTACGATTTGCTGCGTGATTTGGAGTTTTCACATGACAGGCAACACTACATTGAACAACGTGACAAATTTATGTCAGTACGACATAAACCACAAATTGCGTATCTTTGCCCATTGGGGACACGTTAATACATTAGAATTTCTTATATGTTACATATGTTAGAAAGTATATCCTTAGCCTTTGTTAGGCATTATAGTTAACAGAACAATCGACTAAATTAAAAATCATTTGACAATAAGAAATGTAAGGGATACAAAGCACTTATGAGTTGAAAATTTCTACACAAGGAGAAACAAGCGAAAAGGCTTCGCTTATCAAAACCATGCTTATAAATTATCTACGAACCAATACCAACTGAAATACGATGTGAGGAAAAAAGGACAAATTATAGATTTTTTAAAAAAAATTGCTGGATATGAATACTTTAGTTTTCATGGTGAATAACCGAGATTTCATGAAAATGAGTAAAATGTAGGCATAAAATTGAAACGTGGGCCTGAAAACAGTAAATTTTACCGAGGATCTGTATGCTGCCCGAACAAAAAGACTGCAGACACGTCATCAGCCCAAATCTAGCAAAAGAAGTTTTTATTGCCAAACAAATAAGATCTCATTTAGTTCTGACTAGGTGTGATTTTCCAAAATAAAAACTTCCGAGTTTTAAATATATATATATATTTATTGAGAACATTTATAACCCCGTGCCCTACAAAGTATCACACGGGGGCTTACATAGAAGTAAGCATTCATCAAGAAGCAGAAACATCCATGTCTTACCCGGGATTCCTACGGCACCGCAGTCAGCGTCACTACCGGACCAAGTAATTGTTTGTACATGTGATACCTCAAAATAAATAGTACAATTACTAAGAACTAATCGCTTCGCTGGGTATTTCATGATATACGAATAGAGTGGTTTGTTTTAAAGATGGGATGCAGAAAGGTTGTTGCCGGGAACAAACATTTCAAGCGGATTCGAGGAGGTGAGATCGTTTTTTTTCCTTGAAATTTATATAGTATAACTTTTCTTCTATTTTCGGATAAAACCTTTTAATTTTAGTATTTACACAAGGCAGTGTATTAATACAAAATAGAGTGTTGGAGTACAGAAGAAAAAATGAGTGATTACCTACACCCAGAAAATAAGATGGAGGTTGAAAATACAAATACTAATTTATCTTTAAATAAATATAGATGGAATCTAACAGATATGGAATTATTAGCCAGGTTTGAGGAAAAATTAAATTTAAATACGAGTGCGAATATTACAATTTTCTTAAAATGAGAAAATAACTTTCAGAGTGTTAATCCACTTAAATGTGTGTGTGAAAAGAAATAATAATGAAAGCTTTCACACTTAAAAAAGTATCCAGAGTATAAGCAAAATAAGAAAAACGAGATTATAATGAAAACAAATTGTTGCGAGACCGCCAAAGCAGCAATAAAGATTAAAGAAATAAATGGAATAAAAATAAGTACAAGATTATCCTTTATTGGTCTAACCAGGAAGGAATAGACACAGAATATACAGTCACTCAAAGAAGTATTGGGACACTTGACATGCATATCTGTAAAGCCGTTTATAAAAATATTTATCACATTAAAACAAAATGAATTAAGAAATGTTTTAACATTTGGTGTTCAGTACATAAGGAACATTTTATTGGTATTATAGAATTATAATTTGATCTAGCTTTTCAAATATAATTCAAATGCACACTGGAGTCAAAAAAGTATTGGGACACTTTTGAAATGAGAAATTTAACAAATATACAGCGCATCAATAGAATTTAATTTCACATCACTTTTTTAGAATAGAAGTTTAAGCATAAACGTTTCAACAGATAAGATTATTTATAGAAAAAACGACGAGAAACCAGGATATATCGGTTAGTGTGTGAAATTTCGTAAAAAGTCATACGAAAGAGGGGAAATCACTTCTCTGTATAGGAAAAATCTTCAAAAGTAAGTCTACTGTTTTTAACATCATTGACAGGTTCAAGAAAACAAAAAGTATTGAAAACAAGCAAGGATATTTAATGAATGTGAAGAGAAGGGGATTGTATGAGACAAGTACACATATTAATCCAAGAACTAGTTCAGTAAAAATGACTTTGGAATGTAAAAGTAGGTTCGGAAAACTTGTAAATCCTGAAACTGTCAGAAATCTTTTAAGAAGACATAAGTATCATGGCAGAGTACCTCAAAAAAGCCCTACATCATCAAAGCAAATAGACAAGCTAAATTGTCATTTGTTAAAATGTATGTAAGGCAGCCAACAGAATATTGGGAAAATGTAATTTTTGTTGATGAAAGCAAATATAACATTTTCGAATCGGATGGCAAGCAAAAAGTTTGGCAGAAATCAAATACAGCAATGCATGTCAAAATTTTACGGCCTACTGTCAAATACGGAGGGGGTAACCAAATTGTCTGGGGCTGCATGGCAAGCTCTGATGTCGAGAACTTAAATTTCATTGATGGTATAATGGATAAATGTGTCTATCTTGACATTCTCTAGCGAAATTAAAAGCAAAGTGTGAGGAAGCTAGAAATCCCAGGACATTTTAAATTGTACCAAGATAATGACCCGAAACATACTGCAGATATTTACATGTTATGGGTCCTCTACCACTGTCCTAGTGTTATTAAGAATCCTGCACAAAGTCCAGACCTTAATCCCATTGAACATGTGTGGGATTATTTGCAGCAAAAAATATATGAGCACCAAATTTCTAACAAGCAGGATTTAAGAAAATATTTGGTCAAAGAGTGGACCAAAATCGATAGATCGTTTTGCAAAAAATTGATCCAATCCACGCCAAATAGACTTCGAGAGGTCATAAAAAGCAAGGACGACCCAACAAGATATTAATTTCTAAGTTTGAATTGTTTTTCTTAATTTATATTGGGAAGTGTCCCAATACTTTTTTTGAGTACGTTTTCTTAACTACCAACCGATATATCCTGGTTTCTCGCCATTTTTTCTATAAATAATCGTATTTGTTGAAAGGTTTATGTTTAGACTTCCAGTCTAAGAAAAGTGGTGTGAAATTGAATTATATTGATGTGCTGTATATTTGTTAAATTTCACATTTCAAAAGTGTTCCAATACTTTCTTGACTCCAGTGTGCCTTTGAATTATACTTGAAAAGCTAGATCAAATTATAATTCTATAATACTACTAAATTTTCTTTATATACTGCACACCAAATGTTAAAAAATATTTCTTAATCCATTTTTTTGTTTTGATGTAATAAATATTTTTATAAATGGCTTTTATAGTTATATGCATGCCAAGTGTCCCAATACTTTTTTGAGTGACTGTATTTGAAAAGAAATTAGAACAAATAGTACAGCGTCTTACGACAGAACTGAATACGGTGGTAACTCAAATAAGTTTGAGATTTTCTTTCTTGATGAATACAATGGAATCTACTTTAAAAAAATTCGCATCCAATATAACAATTTCAAAAGATGACGACTAGCTAATAAAAAGAAAACTAAATGAAAAAGCAAAAAGACTAAAGAAACTATCAGAACAGAGAGGAAATATATTAGAAAGTGTAGTGGAACAAAATTAAAAAATATAGATAAATATACAAATTTTCTTATACTTTCACTAAAAATCAATATTAAACTGCTTTCTTTTAATTGGACATTTAAACTGATTCGTAGTATTGCACCTTTTCCCCCTGTATATCATGAATATAATCCAATGGAATGCAAGTGGAGTTAAAAATAAGAGGTCAGATATTCTTTTAGAGCTAATTTTTCAAGAAAGTAAGCATTTTAATAATTCAAGAAACACGGTTACATCCAAATGATATTTTCACTATTCCTAATAAGAATATTTTCCGAATTGATAGATAAATCAGAAAAGGAGGAGGATTAATGATAGCTTTAAATAAAGATATTAGCGCCATAAAAATATTCTCAGAAATTAGTGAAGACATAGAAATTTTAATAGTCAGATCTCTCAGATGAATTCAGTTCCTCTTACAATTTTTAATATCTACATTCCTCCGGGAAACTTTAATGACGTCAACTTATAGAAAATAACATCATATATTGATAATCATAGTTTGATATTGGGAGATTTCAATGCATCTCATGAGATATGGGGATCAAAAAGTTCCAATGCTCCTGGAAAAAAGATTTTTAATTGGATTCTTGAAAAATGACCTAATGCTGCTAAACGATAAAAGTCCAACTTATCTCCATTCATCGGGAATATTTACACACACACAGCTATAGATCTTTCTTTATCATCAATAAATTTAAATTATGATTTATCTTGGTCCACACACAAATACTGATAATTTTAGAAGTGACCACTTTCCTATAATCATTAAATGCAAAAGATCATACAATTCAGCAACAAATTCTTTTAGACAAAAATTAAATTGGAACAGATTTACCAATCTTCTTCAACAAAAGTTAAGCTCAAATGAAAATGTAAATATGGATATTATAGAAGAAATTAAAAAAGCCCAAAACTCATCTCAGTAATTAGAAGCAAAACAAATCTGTTCAAGAGTTCCATGGTGGACAGCAGCATGCGGGCATTTAAGAGCGAAAAAAAGACCACTACTTAATAAAGCAAAGAAAAATTTTAAAGAGGAAGATTGGATAAAATACAAAGAAATAAGCGCAAAACTTAAGCGAACAATTAAAGCCTGTAAAGAAGGGTATTGGCACAGGACATGCGAAAAAATGTTTTCTCCCAAATATCTTTTTAAAATAATTCGCATAAATAAAAATAGAACAAATCCTAACTATTACTCATTTAATATGATTGAGAACAACGGAACCATACTAACAAACGAACAAACCCAATCAAATTGCCTTTTACAATATTACGCAAAACAAAACAACGATAGTATTCAAAACATCTTTATTCCAGACAATAGTCAAGATACTAATAAACCTTTCTCTTTAAAAGAATTAGAATTAGCAATATCTCATCAAAAGTACATTGGTCCAGGGCATTGATAAAATTTTTCTCCAAACAATCAACCATCTCCCCATCAAAGCAATAAATCTTCTCCTGAAATCCTTTAATGACAGTTGGTCTTTAAGTCAAATCCCAAAAGATTGGACTCACGCAATTATTTTACCTTTCATAAAACCTCACAAAAATCCCAAGGAAGCTTCGTCATACCGTCCTATATCTCTTACTTCAGTAATTGCCAAATTATTAGAAAGAATGATTCTGCATAGAATGTTAGATTTCAGTTTTCAAAATAAAATTTTTCATGTTAATCATCATGGTTTTTACCCTCACAGAAGCAGCATTAATACGCTACTTCAATTGCAACATGATCTTATACTGGCTAGAGAATGCAAGGAATATTTTATTTTGGTAGCATTAGATATTAAAGCAGCATATGACTCAGTGTGGCCAAGTGGTCTAGTTTCTAAATTAAAAAAAGTTGGATACTCTGGTAGATTGCTACGATGGATACAAAACTTCTTACATCAGAGAACAATTCAAATTAAATGGAGGAACAATTTTTCGAAAACCATTAAAAATAATTATGGTGTACCTCAGGGTTGTAAATTAAGCCCTTTCCTATTTATGATTTATATGGCAGACATATTTGAAATTCAACACGACAGCCATCTTCTGGTTTACGCAGATGATACACGCAGAAAAAAGACTTACTCAAAAATGAGCGTATAGGCATACTCATTTTGAAATGAGTATGTTTGTTTCAGGTTTGATCACATGGTTTTATCAAATATGAAACCTTGCATGTACTCAAAACCCGAAAAAATGGTTAATTAACACTCTGAAACAAATTAAAAAAGATATTCAGTTTGGCAGAAGTTACTTAATATACCGGCTACGTATTTTAAAAATTGGGGTCCAGTAACAAATTTAGTTCCCATAAATCTTCCGAACTATTTTTCGTATCTACCACGTTTCCCGCGGAAGAACACATGAGTACTAGATTGTTTTGATTTTATGTTTTGACTTAGCAAGATGTGTCACAGAGTCTGACATTTACATCCACTGGATTGCCTCAGAAGACATCAGCAAAAAAATTTATGAAGAAAGATTTAAAAAAGAAAATACTAATTTCTATTCAAGCAAGTATTTTGAAAATTTGGGCAACATTTCAAACATTGGCACCATCTCTAAATGGACAAACAATAGAAGAGAAGAAATTCTGTATACTCGAATCTTTTACAAAATGATCCTTACTCGAGGACTTCTACAAAAATTCAATTTATCAAACAATGCAAATTGTAGCTCTTGTAATTGTTTAAATGACTTCGACCATATCTTGTTAAATTGCAGTAGATATACTCATCTTCGAAATCATCTAAATTTTTATCTCAAAATTGATTCTCCCCGTAATATCACCTTCAAAGAGTTATTGGAGAAAGCAGTGTCACAAATAGATCAACATTTAGATTTTTTGTGCAGAAAATGAAACATATATATATATATATATATTGATATCAACTAAATTGTAAATATTTCTTTAGTCTTTTAAAGGATAAGTCTTTGTTGCTTCTTATTCCCCAAAATAAATACACTACTGGCCACCGTAAATGCAACACCCTGAAGGAAGCATGCAAGTAACATGAAATTTACAACATGCATTAGCGGAGGTGAGATATGCAAATGATTAGAATTTCAGCGCAGACACACATCACGCGCGCCTGTGGCGCCACCTCAAATCGCTATTTAAGACTTGGAGACTTCGACGATTTCAAGTTCGGCAATTGTGTTTTTCTTGTGGTTTTTTCAAAAAACGATCAGTTATGTCTCGTAGAAAACAGTGATCAGCTTTTGATGAAGTATCCGAATTAAACAGAGGAAGGATAGTGGCCTACCGAGATTGTGGATTATCTTTCAGGAAAATCGGTAGTCGTGTTGGACGAAACCAAACAACTGTAATGCGGATATGTGACCGTTGAATGCAGGAGGGTACGACGGACCGACATGGTCGATCGCATCCACCTCAGTGCACCATTTCACGGGAGGACAGGCAAATTGTGCGCATGGCAGTGACAGATCGCTCAGTCACATCACGAACCATAGCACAGCACACTGAGTCTGTAACGCATCATTTAGTGTCTGCGCGTACCATTCGACGCCGTTTACAGCAGAGTGGTTTGTCCGCAAGACGTCCATTGCTTGGTCTACCCTTGACGCAGAACCACAGACGTCTCCACTGCCAATGGTGGGATGAAAGAAGGATGTGGGTGGCAGAATAGAATGAAGTTGTCTTTACTGACGAGTCACGCATCTGTCTGCAACACCACGATGGTCGAATTCGAGTCTGGAGACACCGTCGAAAGAGGATGCTGAACAGCTGCGTTATTCACCGCCACACTGGTCCTGCACCGGGTATTATGGTATGGAGCGGTATTGGGTATCACTCTCGCACTCCTCTAGTACGCATTGCCGGTACTTTAAACAGCCAGCGCTACACCTCCGAGGTGTTGGAGCCAGTTGTTCTTCCTTACCTTCAGGGTGTGGACACAGCCATATTTTAACAGGATAATGCGCGACCACACGTGGCACGCATTGTCCAAAGTTCTTTGTCAATCACCAGATTGAATTGCTTCCCTGGCCGGCTCGCTCTCCAGATCTTTCACCGATAGAAAACATGTGGTCCATGGTTGCTCAACGATTGACTCAGATTACACCCCCAGCTGCCACACCAGATCAACTTTGGCAACGTGTGGAAGCTGCTTGGTCTGCTGTACCCCAAGAACACATCCAAAGTCTCTTTGAATCACGCTGAGGCGTGTGGCAGCGGTGATCTCCAACAATGGCGCCGCCTAGCTACTGATTCTGGCAGGAACCACACTTCCAGAAGCTTATAAATTAATCTTTTGGGATACTTGGTAAAAAACATGTTATCTAGAAAATAAATTTTGTTGTGCTATCTCTTTTCTTTCTTAGTGTTGCATTTACTGTGGCCAGCAGTGTAAATTGTAAAACTAAAGTAAGTGTCTTGTTTTTAAAATAAGGCTATAATAGTAATTTACGGATGTGATAAATGTTTCTTATTTTGATAGATTCTTTAAAAAAAGAGACAGCGTTATAAATTAACGTGATTTACTTGATTCATAATAAGTCATATCATTTGATTTATTCAGGCACTTATTTATAGGCAGTATTCTTTTGTTACTTTGTTATAATTTTAGTTTTATTTTCATATTGAACTTTAATATGACTTGCATGTTTTGAAAAGGCAAGTTTACAAAATAATTTTTTTTTCCAATTGTTAATTTTTTTAACATGCTTTTATAAGTTATACCTGTATGTAATGGAATCTTTGAACTCAATTTTTACCCGCTCTACAAGATAAGATTAATTCGAAATTCTGCGCACTTCTCAAGGACCGATGACAATACAATAGTTTAATGATTTTGTTTTATTGTCTTGATAAGGATCATGACGATTAACGATTTCCATTCCAGTTTTTGGGAAAAAAAGATTGTTACAACCCTCAAAAGCGAAAACGCTCACATCAGTAATTTCTTATTAAAATATAAGCAATTGCCCTGTTTTTTTGAAATTGGAAATAAATAAATGAGAGTTTGAAAAACTAAAAAAGCATGCTTTTATTGTACATCAAACTAAAAAATTAAAAATAAATTATAGTTTTAAGAAACTAAAAAACACGCTTTTATAGTTAATTGAACTAAAAAGTAAAAAATAATTCATTATTTAAGAATAAAATGACTAACGAAAAAATTAATGTCATTTTGGTAAAAGTGTGGTTTTTTTGTACTACATTTTCACACTAACTCTGTATTTCTGAATAGAACTGTGACCGCGGTAGTCGATTGGTCAAGGTATCGGATCGTGGCTGGCCTGGTCACGAGTTTGAGCCCACTAAAGACCTGCCGCGTATGGCAGTGATGCAGGTTAAATCTGACGAGAGCTGAAACGTCCTCTCGTTGGTGTGGTAGAAAAGGGCGTGCCAGCTCAGGTGTCATCCTCGTCACTTGACCATAGTTCAAAATTACGTGGTCCGTCGCCAAAAGCCCTCGTGTAGCTAAACAGTGGAACGCTAATATTCACTCACTCGGAATAGAACTAGTAAGAAATTATAATAATTGATATCGAGCACCCCACGTTTTTATTACAATGGCATTAATTTTTTCATAAATCGTTTTATTCTTATATTAAGAATTATTTTTTACTTTTTAGTTCGATTAACTGTAAAAGCGTATTTTAGTTTTTTTTTAAACTATAATTTTTAGGAGACTAATTTCTTGTAAATTTTAAAGAACCTTTTTAGCTTAGTAAATTTATGGAAAAGTTTTCAAAAAGAATTTTTTTAAAAGGGGAGCTTCAAAAACCCAATACCCCTTTTTTTATGATTCCTTTCATTTTTCTTTTTTCCTTTTGAAAGAACCAAAATTTCCCGAACAAAAGAACCAAATTAGTTAGAAAAATTGAATGAACTATTTCAAAAAATGCTTTTTTTTTCAGTTTTAAATCATTTAACTACTAAATTTAATGGATATTTTGTCTTATTAGAAAGGATCTACATTGTTTAAATTAGATTTATCAGTACCAACATATTATTCCAGTTTTTTGGTGACATTATAGGAAAAAAAAGCACATGAAAGCGACAGATTAAAAGCACACATGACACAGCAAAGGTTTCCCAACGGGAGTTCCCTGAAGGGTAGACGTTGCCGAAATGGGAAATTGATCAATTTTTTAACAAAGTAAAAAAGGCAACTTTCATAACTTTTGTTTTTTTTGGAAAACAATTTTGATTTTTTAAAAATCTTTTTAAAATTTGGGGATATTTTTTATAATAAAGAGACAAGTCCAAAAAGTTTTAATTCACAAAATATAATCCCCTTTTAATGTAACCATAGTTTTGTTTATTTGATGAAAATGAAGGGAGATATATACAATTCTTGATATTTAATCCGCTTATATATATTTTTACGTTTTAAAATTTTAATTATTCAAAACCCCATGGTTATTTTCAAAAAGGGGGACCAAAAAAGTGTTTGTAATAAAATTTCCTATAAAGTTTAATGTTTCGACTAATAAAAATTAATGTATTGAAATTGTAATTTTTTTGTATCTGCAACTTGTTCTTAACAAAATGACATAATCAGTTTTTTAAAAATAGTATAACTATTATTTTAAAAAATTAATAATCAAGAAGCTACTAAAAAATCCCCACAAAAGTCTCGTAACTCCACAAAAATCTCAACAAAGTTTTTAAATATTGTTTTTTTTCTTATTATAGTTCTTAGTAGGATATCTTTGGTGTCCACAACAACTTTAAACGTCGGTATAGATTTAATCAGTTTTGTAATTTCTACATCGTTTTTCGATCATTTTTTCTATGATTTGTTTTACTCACATTATGTGTTTATATGTCATGTTTTTAAAATCAAAACCTCACCAAATATGTTCCTACTAGGCTAAATAAAGGTTTGGGAGGTGGTTTTTCCCAGAATTGGGACAGTTATATAGACATCAGCGGCGTACATTGAGAGCAGTGCGCTTGGCGTCATTATCCTGTTAAAAAATGAAGTCGTCTCCTAGATCCAAAAATTTTGGGCAGTTAATTTAAAATTTCTCTTTAAAATATTTACTCATGATTTACAATACCATCAAAAAATACCTAATTCTGAGGCCGATTTACACCTCCAAGCAAGAATACTTCCGGTGGAGGAGTTCATGTTCCACATAAATTCATGAGATTAAACTTCTCATTAACAAGCTATAATATACCCATCGGAACCAAAAATTTTTAATTTTTTGTCATCCCAATCAATTTGCTGTCAATTTTGTATTTTCTGAAACTTAATCCCAAGAATCTAGTTGGATGAATTAACTATGGAGGTGGAAGTGTTCTTGCGTGGGGATGTAAATCGCGGCCTCAGATTTAGGTAATTTGGTATATTTTTATGGTATTGTGAATCATGAGCTCTATTTAAATATTTTAAAGAGAAATTTTAAATTATCCGCCGAAAATTTGGATATAGGAGACGATTTCATTTTTTAACAGGATAATGACGCCACAAGCGCACTGCCCTCAATGTACACCGCTATAACTGCCTCCAAATTTTGAAACACCTCTTCAATCACTTTGTTTAGCCCAGTAGAACATGTTTGATGAGATTTTGATTTAAAAAAAAAGATAACATGACATATAAACACATAATGTGAAGTAAAAACAATAATCATAGAAGAATGGTCGAAAATCGATGTAGAAATTACAAAAAACTGATTAAATCTATACCACGACGTTTGAAAGTTATTGTGGACACTAACAGATATCCTACTAAAATAAGAAAGAAATACAATATTTAAAGCTATGTTGAGATTTTTGTTAAGTGTACGAAGACTTTTGTGGCGTAATTTGTTAATATTTTTTATTATTAATTTTTTAAAAAAATAGTTATACTTTTTTTTAAAAAAATGGCTATGTTATTTAGTTAAGAACAGGTTGCAGATAGCGTAAAAAAATTCCAATTCCAATATAATTATTTTTATTAGTCGAAAACATTAAATTTTATAGGAAATTGCAAGTGTATGAACACTTTTGTGGTCCACTGTATATGTAATCACTTCAGGGAACATGAGATCATATGTGAGATTGTGTTTTCCCATTTCGGAGTCCCGTTAACATACTGGTGTGATATGGATTTGGAACTTATGGAATGATTATAAACTATAAATTTTGGTGTGTTTTATTACAGCAAGAAATTTACACGAATTTTGAAATGGAGTTAGGCTTAACAGTGAAAATCAACTGGTCTTGAACAAGTTGAAGGAAAGTAGAGAAAATTTAGGTACATACATATTATCGCAATAGTGCCAAAGTTCAAAATAATTCGCCGAGTTGGCAACCTTGATTTTCCATATGTTGTACGAGCTAAATTGACACAACCATGTGCTTCATTTCATATAATCTCGCCAATATGGTTACGATAATATGTAAGTACCAAAAATTAATACAGCTTTGGTACAAAAACTCCTATATGCAGGCATGTTGTACACGAGTGGAAAACAAAAAATCTGACAAGGAGAGGGCATGAATAAGGAAATTCATTTCGGGTCGAGACTTCGTGTAATAGTAGTACTCCCTTAGGGTGTTCAACCCTTAATGTAATTCCATCGAATGGCCAGTCAATTCGGAGAAAACAGCGTCCGAAATTTATGTTTAGCTTTCATACAATTAAGTTTATATTGCTTTCACCGGCCCAGTGGCTCGATTGGATCCGAGTTCGAATCACGCGAAAAACTTTTTCTTTCAATTCCTTTAATTATTTTTTAAAATTAAATAAATTTATTTATTAAAGGTTTATTAAATATTGAATGGTATTTATGTAATTATTACTTAAAATTAATTGTTGAATAAAATTACTTAAAATTAATTATTAATTAAAATAACTTAATATTATTTATTAATTGAAATTGATTATTAATTAAAATTACTTAGCGAGAAGCTTTTTGCCACGGCTTTAGCGGAGATATCACTGACGGGAATGACCTCCGGCCATCGGGTGTAGCGATCAATGCATGTCAACAGGAAGGTGAAGCCATCAGATGGTGGAAATGGTCCAACTAGATCATAGGTTCCCAACCTTTTTCGAACTGGTGCCCCCTTTTCTAGTGAATATTTCAATACCGCCCCCCTAGAGAAATAAGAGCGTACATAATGCATGGTGAAAACAAGAATTAAATAAAAAAAAATTACTAATAGATAGAATGTTGTCAAATTGAAACGCTACTTCGAATTTCTTCTTTATTTAAAAAAGAAAAAATAAAAGTTTTTAGCTTACCTGTTATAAGGACAGCAGGGTTTGATGATACGAAATAATCCATAATTAACTATTGCTTTCTAAATAAATAAATTGACAGTTTCAAAGAACACTCAAAAGGCATACTTAATTATTATTAAAAGTATTTTTATTAAAATTCTAAAGGCATCGAATTTCACTTAACTAATGAGAAGGCTGAATTTGATGCATTTTAAGAAGTTTGTTAATATCAGGCTCGACTTTTACTTTAAAACAATCGTAAATCGCAGCGTTCGCAACATGGAGCCGATTTCTTTTCGTTACCACAATGTTGCTACAGCACTAAATCCACGTTCGCTAAATATGAAGATGGAATGCATGCAGAAATCGTTGCACAATCGACCATAATCTTGGATACAATTGCGAAATCGACTTCTGCAGCCAAAATTCTTGGTAGCCATTCTTGAATTTAATTTTTAATTCCTCATTTGTCGCCCAGTTCTATCAGTTCTTCTTCTAACTGAGATGGTCCTGTTGTGTTGACATTGGAAAAGGATCCAAAACCCAGTCTGGTATGTCCATGTTTAAAATGTCCCTCGAATCGTTCCCTTGGAAGTCATTCTAGAGGTTTTCCAAGTGCTGACAGTAAACAAGCGTCGTCGTGCTTGAATGATACTGCTGATAAACATGGGAAGGTATGGAATCTACGTCTGCCTATATATATTTCTTTTATATAATAGCAGTTTAGACACGCAGCAGCAATGCTATTTTTAGTCTTAATCGCTTAAGTCTTCCTTTGGAAAGTTGGAGATTGACCACAAACAATTTATAGAGGTCTGCTAAGTACGCACACATCGTTTTTGATGCGATGAGGTTGTCGCGCAATTCCGGGTAAGTCTTTGTTTCCTAGGAACTCTATCACAGATTCAAACAGATTGTAAAATCGAGTCAAACAAGTACCTTTTGGAAATCCAGCACCTCTGTGGAAGCAGCAATCGGTTGGAAATCATCATTTGCAAATGCAAAAGCTGACTAAATAATCTGTCATTCAACGAGTTACTTCTGATTTTATTAACTGCCTTTATAACATATTGCAGTGATAGGAGTATCGCTCGTCAAATTTCGCAAACTAAATGTTGCTCGATGAATTACGCAAGCACGTCCGAACTTTATTTTTTAAGCATGCTATGAAGCCTTTGTGACGCCCTGTCATAGCCGGTGTGCCATCCGGGTAGCAATTCCGACAAAATTTATTGCAGCGAATTTCTTTCGCGTCAAAAAGTTTTGCAGTGTATCAAATATGGTTTCTCCTTTTGTATCTGTTTCCAAATTGGTAGCAAACAACATTTCTTGACATATTTTTTCATCTTTGATAAACCTCACGTACGACAATAACAATGCTTCATTGGTTGGTAAAGTGGACTCATCCAGCTGAATTGAAAATTGACAAGTCTGCAGATAATTGGACAACGATTCTTCAATGTTTTCAGCCCCTCTCATCACCTGTATTTGCACAGAATTATTGCTCAAAGGAATTTTTTGGATACATCTGTAGCTGGTTTCCATGGAGCACGGTGGTTATTACTCTCTCTTTAACTGCTGGTAAAATTAAATCTTCCCCCAATAGTATGTGGTTTGCCTGTTTTAGCAATCAACAAGATATTGTACGAAGCTCGAAGTCCGTCATCGTCTTGGTTAGAAGCTGATGAAAATAATTTTGATATAGTTGGCTGATTTTCACCCTTTTTATCTCTAGAAAACAGGTCATATCTCTGTCTTTTCTATCCGGATGCATTTTATTAAGATGATTCGTTTCGGTGAAGGTTTCATCAAGCCATTCGAAAATGTTTTTTGGACAAATAAGGCACAATGGAGATGATGGATTTGAGGGATTTTCGATAAACCCGTATTTTATATAATCCGCACCGTACTGCCGCCTCTTCTTTTGCTTCCGACATGGGTTAGTCTACTTATACTTCTGATCCAAGCAGGGAGCCAGTAAGGATACTCGCCGGTTTAAATAATATAAGTTGAAGTAGCAAAATATTAAGGTAACGCCGTTTCATCGTACGCATGCCGCGATGAACGATAGATAGTGTGAGCCTGAGTCTGTAGCATCTCTGCGAGGCTGTTCTATTTTAGCCACCTACAATTGGATCGGGTAAAACCACTGGCGACGATTTGTCTTTACCTGCCGCCGCTTATTTCGGCGCCTCTAATTTTTCCCGCGTCTAACGTCGCCTACGCACTTTTAGACTCTTAGAATACAGTTTAGTTGGAGATCTCTGCTATCGTTACCGCTTGTAAGTGGTATTTTAGTCCCAGTGACATTTTTTGTAAATGTTTTGTAAATGTTAAAAAATCGCATTTGGGCCAACGTTGCTGCAAACTTACCGGCGAATGTCCAATCTGCTGATTTCGGCTTTGACCGGCCAATGTGGGAAAAACCGCGGCAGATGGTTTCACACTGTTAAAAAATGAAGTATTTAAAAATGAGTACTTCTGTGAGTTCAACGAGTAGAACTATTCAGTGAACGCATATGCTATAACAACAATGTGATTGTGTGAAGATTACTCTGCGCCCTTCAAATGACGAATTATATCTTTAAGCAAAATGCGTTGCGTATCGAGTATGAATACAGAGGCAAATTGAGTAATTCAATTTGTCAACTACCTTGCGTATCCTTAGTCTTTTCTGCTCCATAGACCCACCCACCATTATCGTACATCAGGCTTTTGCCAAGAATCGCCAATTTCGCGAAATGGCCGGCCAAAGTATAAAATAAAAATATTAATTGCAGTACGGACTTTGGCCAAACCTCCTAGCCAAAACGCGAACTGGCCAAACTTCGGGCTTTAGACGCAACATAAATATGTACATAAAGACAATAAAGAGCCAACAAGGCTCTTCTGATATTATGAACTCCAGGTTCTACTGCTGTTCTTTCACTAAAATGGTGACCCTTTCAACAAAAGTCAACAGTTTTCTGCGACTTTTTATGCATCTCGCCAAATTGGCAAGACAGGTTGCTAGTTTTAGCACATGCAGCCCTGTAAAACGTACATACTATAGAGGTATTAGTCTTTCTCTGAACAGTGAAGTCTCATATCGAAATATGTGAATTTTCGCACACGTGATAGAAATGAATTATCAGCGTGATTTTAAAGTCTTTTTTAGACTATATTTGGCTAATCTTCCAACGCCCCTCTGTGCCATATCAACGCCCCCTAATTCTCTCTGGGTTTTTTACCGCCCCCCTGAAAGCCCGAAACGCCCACAAGGGCGCGTTATCGCCCACGTTGGGAACCTATGAACTAGATCGATACGGACGTGTTGAAATCTCTCAATGGTTGGAGCAAAAGGTTGTATGGGGCTCACGGTATGCCTCTGGACTTTGCATCGTTGGCATGGAATGCAGCATCATGTCCATTTCGCAATGTCCTTCACCATGGACGGCCAGACAAAGCGGTATTGGATGAGGCGTTTTGTGGCACGAATACATGGATGGGAGAGAGCGAAATAATTTCAAAGGAAGTCTCTCAAGCACATAAGGTTTGTAATTCTTTTTCTCACTGACATCACAGAAGATTTCAAGAGCATTTCCCATTTTAAAGGTTTTAATTTCTAATGGATAAGTCATTGAAGAAATTAAGGTTTCAAGTTCCTCATCTCTTTGGTTTGACTATCGGCAAAGTGATGGAGATCAGTGGTTGAAAGATTGGGAGCATTAATTCTTGAGAGTGGCATTCGCCACGGAGTTATCAGATCCTGAAACATGTCTGATATCTGTGCTGAACTGCGATATGAAATCAAGATGCCTGAGTTGACGGGGAGAACACAAGTCCGAGATTTTATTAAACCCAAAAGTTAAAGGGCGATGATCTGTGAATATTATAAAAATTATGTCCCTTCCAGCTGGTGCCTAAAATGTTTTATTGCTAAGTATATAGCAAGAAGTTCTGTCATATGTGCTGTATTTTGTTTCTAAGGTAACTCCAGTTTACGTGTGAGAAAACGCGATAGGTTGGATGACCATTTTCCGTCAATTTAATGCACCCCCAACTGCAGAGTTGGACGCGTCAACCAGTAAACAGAAATGCTGATAGGGGTAGGGATAATTTAGGGTTGCAACGTTAGCCAATGAGGATTTGCAGTGCATAAATGTGGTCTTCTGCTTCCCTCGTTCCAAGGAACGGAAGTTTATCGTTTTTTTACAATTAGTAAAGCAACTTGTTAAAGATGCTTATGCGCTTCGGCTGCATGGGGTAAAAAAACGTCTGGCGAAAATTTAACATGGCCAAAAACGCCTTTTAGTTGTGAAATAGTATCTGGCTTAGGAAACTTGCAATGGCTTCTGACTCTTATCGGAAGTGGTTTAACACTCAGGTGTTGGTGAGACAACCCAGAAATTTTACAGATGCTTTGCCTAAAACACATTTATCAGGGTTTAACTTGAGACCGTAATCTCTTAAACGAGAAAAGATTTGATGTAAGTGGTCAAGGTGTTCGTCCTCGGAGGAAGATGCTATGAGTAAGTCATCAAAATATGGAATACAAAATTCTAGATGAGCTAAGACTTGATGCATGTGTCTCTGAAATTTTTGACCGGAATTTCGAAGTCCAAAGGGCATAGAAGTATACTCAAGTAGACCAAATGGGGTAGTTACGGTTGTTTTAGGAATATTAGGTAGGATTTATTGCTATTTGATGATACGCTCAGTCCAAATTCAAAGTAGTGAATATAGTTTTTCCTTACAGATTTTGAGTGCAGTCTTGGATGTGAGGGACTGGATATCAATCGGGCACGGTAACTGAATTATAAGTCTACGGTAATCACCACAGGGTCGATACTCTCCATTAGATTTTTTAACAACATGCAGTGGGCTTGCCCAGGGGCTCTTTGACGGACGAATTATACCTTGCACCATAAGGTATTCGAACTCTTTCTTACAGCTTTTAAAATTGTGCAGTTTTTTTGTCAGATGTTGCTGCAACTGAATTAATTCCTTGGGAAAAGGTCAGGTCATTGATTTTATCAGCAACAGTATCTAGTTGATCTAAGTTTTCGTTGAGAGCAGCAAGAATTGTTTGCGTTCCGTTAGGCAAACGTTCGAGCCACAGCGATTTCAAGAGTGGCTCGCCGACATTACCGCCTGCGAGGGAACGCATGCGCGTAAGGAGCTGTGATGGCCGTTGGTCCCCTAATTCTAAACCCTGCATAAGAGTTCGAATTTTAGAATCCTCACTTTCTGAATGTACTTCGATTAAACGCTTTTTTAAAGCTTCGTACTTTCTGTTTTCAGGTGGTTTTAGAACAAAGTCGCGAACAGAATTTAAAATGTCTGACTCAACAGTAGACAGAACATAATTAAATTTAGTAGTATCATTTAAAATTTTACCTAAATTTGTACATCCTCTTGTTCTTCTTCTAACATAACCCTACGTTCTTTGGGCGGCCCCGATTAATGGGGAAACTTTTCCAACCCAATTCCAAGAGGAAAACGAAGCAACAATAAATAAGATATCCTTTAAAAGGATAGAAAGTTTAGTGAGAAAGGATGGCAATCTTAGAGAAAGCTTGGTGTGGAGCAGTTTCGGAACAAATTGTTTAGACGGCCTGCCTCAATCAAGGGGAGACGCCCACCCTCGATATGTATTTATAAGGAGGAACAATTGTACACAGTACGTCAATCTACCTGCAAATATCAGAATCATTGAGTCTTCAACCAAGGTAGAGGATTATATTCGAAAGCTAGTATAATAGAAGCAGCGAGTTAGGCAGATGGTGGTATATTTTGATAGAATTGACTTGGTTGTGCGATCTGACTTAAATAATCGGCATACTTTTGGTTTTATTCTCACTTAAAATAAGTTTGTTCGTTATATATAAGTAATTTAAGTTTAAATTCTTAGTAAAGTTGTATTTAAAATTGTAGAATGTCTCATCCTTCCGATAATCCCACACACACTCCCAACTTGCATAGTTACCACGTCCTTAAAGACGTCATAAGACCACCGTTGTTAGACTCGAACCAGTCAGGACTGCGTGAAGTTCTTAATCCGCAAGAACACCGTACAACTTTTGGAAATATTTGGCTAGAATTTGAAAGGAGGTATTCTTATAAATTTAAAAGGGGTTCGCAGAATAGTGATAATGTGGAAAGACGGGTCAAAACGCGCATAGGATTGCCTAATTTTTAGTACACAATCGCAGAAACTTTGGAGAATTCTGGGGTTTGGGCGGGCCAAATAACGGCAGAAATGAATTTTAGGGGACGTATGAGAGCCAATAGCCGTCAAAGTAATAGGTGGTCCGGGGAGAATAGATTTCAGAATTGATGATCAGATATTCAACGAAAGGGGATACCAATTTCGAAATGATCCCAGTGATAATTTTAATAGGGAGGGACCGTGAAGTAGGGGGTTCGAGTGAAAATTTCAGTCGAGGCGATAGGATGCAAAGGGGACGATTGGTGGAAGTTAAAGTTCATCCTCCAAAAAGAATCGGCAAGGGATTATACCAATTTAAGCTTTCTCCGTGTATGTATCACCCGTAGAGCTTCCCCACGTTTCTATTTTATTAAATATCACATTTTTGCGCTATGGGACACCGGAGCAGATTGTCATTTATATCGGAGGTATGTAAAAAAGTATTTTTTTGTAAGCAGAATTAAAAATCGCGAGCTCAGGTAATCTGCTTTAGCAGGGGCGGAAATACGGAATATATAAAATTGTAGGGAATTTGATTTATTCAAATCAGGCAATTCGAAAGACCTTGGTCATTTCATGTGTTGACGGATTTGGAATACCCATGTATTCTAGGGGTTGTTTTATAAATTGGATCAAGGATAGTTTTAGATTTTTGATCGAAAATCGACCATTTATTCTCAGATAGTAAGAGATTTGGTTTGAATCAGTGAAAAGGAAAATGTTTTTAATAGATTTGTCTGAGATAAAATTGGAGGATACACAAAAACATGAACTTTACAAAAATTTGTTTAGTAGTTTTTAAGAGGATTATTCTCTCAGACAAACAGGTCTTACTCTCATGTTTTATACCATGAAATTGACACGGGAGATAATCCACCGTGAACGAGGCCATACAGATATGACCGGCAGGGAAACAAGCAATGGTGGACACTGTACAAAATGTTAAGAGAGAAACTTGATTGTTCCAATTCAATCCCCGTACGCGTCACCAGTTGTGTGTTATGCAAGAAAAATAATGAGTTACCACCGGATAGTCAGAGCATATGGGTGCGGTCGACTGCTTAGGCTAGAGATTTCGATCACAGGAGTATCCTTGTACCCTTTACCGTTAATAGATGATTTAATAACTTGAACATCCCCTATACAACAATAATGTCATCTCTTGAGTCTAAGGGGTGGGTACTTTCAAATGGCAATGAAACGGTATTTATTTGGGGCCATTCATGGTAAAGGTGGCACTTATGCTCAAGCGGATGCCATTCGGTTTATCAGGGGACGCTCCCAATTTTCAAGGCAATTGACTTGAAATCCGCAAAACCGGTGATGGGGAGTTTGGCCAGATGTATGGACGACATTATTATCACGTCTCCATCATTCCTCCGCATGTTGAGCATTTGGGAAAGTTTTTCGATTTGTTGCAAGATTACAGGATTGACATTAAATAAAGATAAGTAAGAGATTTGGGTGCGATGAATGGAGGTATTTAGGATTAATTATTAGTAAAATATAAATCAAACGGATGAGACAAAGGTTCGAAACCATACTAGAGATGAAACCACCCGTAACTCAAGAGGATTGTCAAGTTTTGGGTATGTCCCGGTGGTACGAAATTTATTAAAATTATACTTTGATCTTTGTGAGCCTTTATGTTCTTGAAACGAAATTAAAATTTCGTCACGGTCCACTTTGAGGCGCAGAAGGCATTCAGAAGCGGTCAAGGCGGCCCATGGCTAAAGGCGCCAGTTTTAAAAATTGGCCGAACTTTCAAAAGCCTTCCGAGTTATTTACAGATGCCAGTTCAATCGGTTTGGGGGCAGTGCTTAATCAGGAACACAGACCCGTTATATTTGCTTCACGTACTCTGAACAACGCAGAGAGGTATACGGTAACCGAAAGAGATGTCTGGCGGTAATACAGCAGGCGTTGAACAAATTCGAACATATTTAGAACGATGCCAATTAAAGTTATTACAGATCACACTGCCTTAACACGCCCAACGCATGGAAAAAATTTGTCGAGTAGGATGATCAGATGGGCACTCAAATTAGCGGAATTTAATATAGAATGGGAACATGAGCCAAAGGAATCAAAATGCGGTGGCGGATATACTATCAAGGGAATCCTGTGGGAAGTATAATAGGAGAAAAAAGTTAATTGTGCAATAATCAGAATTTGAAGTATTATTTACTTCATGAGGGAACGATTAATAACAAGAACAAAAGCATGACCCAGAATTAGGTCATACATCTATAGATATTTGCAACCGGAAGATAACTCTGTGTGCGACGATAGCGAGAATTGGTCCCGACTTCCGTCTAATTGAAGGCTTTGTTGTTTTGTACGCAGGAAACACCAGCGTCGTTTAGGTGAAGTAAATGTATACATTCCAGTCTTTAGGAATGAAAATAATGAGAAGGAATTTCACGACAAGACAATTTGCCGGGACATTTGGAGTAGATTTAAAAACTGCATCATGTGGAAATTCGGGACGTTTGTTTATTTCCGTATGTGAAGAATTTATTTGATCAATATGTCTCTACAGCGCCATATATGAGCCAAGTTAATAATTATAAAACGCGCGTTACCAGCTGGTCGATTAGAAATCCGATTGTATCAAATTATCCAAATGAGATAGTTACGTTAGATTTGTTAGGCCTGTATCCTATATCGAAATAAGACGTAATCGATATATTTTTAGTAATAACCGATCATTTCAGCAAATGAACGGTATACCTCTTAAAGGCCTCGTCTCATTATGTAGCGGATATTTTTGATAAGGTACATCGCGTTTTGGGCTCCAATAAAATTAATAAGTGACCAGCGATTTTAATTTATATCCGAAATTTTGGCGAACATTTAGAGGTGAAAGATTAGGCATAAGGCATGTGAAGACTTTGTTGTATAGACCACAAACAGAAATAGGACTGAAAAGAAGAGTTAATCGAGATATAGTGCAAATGATTGCAAATTATGTTAATGATCAACACATTACTTGGGGATCAATTCTTGCATTGAGTTTTGCTTACGCTATTCGTACGGCGGTGAATGAAAGAGCAGGAAAAACCCTGCGGAATTATTTTTGGGTCGAAATTGATTTACCCCATTTTCAAAAATTAGTAATGATTTCCAGATGGATCGGAATTCATAGTAAAGACATGGAAAAGGTCTTTGTGAAGCTGAACTAAGTACGAAACTAAGCGAAAAGGTGGGAAAAGATATTATAATAAACGGGCCAAGGGATATACAAATTAAGGTAAATGATTGGGTCTTGTGAGACACATAGCCTTTAAGTTCAGCAGCTAATAAAATCTGCTCCAGAAATTTAAACAAAATTTGAAAAGGACCCTATAGAGTGTGAAGTGAAATATTAAAATAATGTTGTATGTAGGTCAGGAAAGATTGGCTGTTAACGTTGATCAAGTAAGAATATATCGTCATAGAAATGTGACGAGGTCGGATTAGGAAAAAGGTAGCCCAGATAGTATTAGTTCGTCAGGAAACGAGTAGTTCGGAAAATGTACATCAAATATCAAATAGGTCACACTATGGGAAAAAAAAGATCTTGCGGTGAAACGTGAGTTAGAGGAAAAAGGGATTAATCTCAATCAAAACAATATAAAAAGAAACACGGATAGGGCCAAATAAGCGCAGATCACTGGTCAGATCTCGCTTCCTAGCTCATTTACAAATGACAGAAAAAAAGAAATAAAGAGACTAGCTAAAGGAATTTAAAGGATACCATTGTGGATCGGGGGCAAAATTGGACCACAAGAAAGTGGCAGAGAAAGGGACCCAATAACATTAACAAAAGACCATTTGTCATCCAGTACTATTTACTTATAAGTAGGAAGAAGAACAAGACGGAAACATCTGAGTTCAAGATAGGACATACTTGACTTGAGCCCACGCCAGAAGGATCCAGGAGTCCCGACCGGCCAAAACATCTGGAGTTCAAGATGGACATGACTTGCACCCACGCCAGAAAGGATCAGGAGTCCGACCCAAACTGAGAAACAACAAGACAAGAAAGGAAAATGACAAAGGGAGACTACAAGCCCTACAGCAGGCAACATAAAAATTCCAGTGCAGCCAAAGAGGTGAGAAGAGGAAAGAACGGTGGTAGCACCTCGTCATTTACAAGTGATGTGTGGGGACTGGTGTAAAAATCAGGTTGTATTGTTTCATTTTTTTTTTTTATGATCTTTCCAACAAGTGGTCTGAAGGTATTGCAAGAAAAGGTCTCGGAGCGGTGTTTAAAAGTTATAATCCAAGCAAAAGTTGACACTACAATGAGTGTATATTTATTTTTGAACTTTTGACTTGTAAAAATTTTTCTCTCTAATATTGGAGAAAACAATTGTAATTGCGCATTTGTTTACTTCGATGTATGATGACTTCGTGGATGCGACAATTTCCTTTGGTTATTTGTTTTAATGGTTTTATTGAAAATGTTTGTAATTGTATAATATGTATGTATGTATATATATTTGTTGTATTGTTCCATGGTAAGAGATGCATCTGGTTTCAGGGAAACGCGTAGTCAGGGCACTAACAATAATATTAACAGCGCTGCGGCTCATTGGAAGTTTTTATGGAACCAGATGCGGGATGGAAATGAAAGTTTGTGTGATTTACAGATGATATATAATGCATAAAAATTGTGAAACTTGTTAATTTATTATGTAAATATATAGATTTGACAAAGTAACTTAGAGTTTTTATTTCGAGATTTGACAGACCCTAGAAAGTATTATACTATAGCTGATATGTAGCCTCAACTCAGACGGTGGAGCCGGACTCCCAGCTCCCTATTGAATGTTTATCCTGATGCAGAGTTTGGGTCTGTGAACCCAGAAAAAATTCACGTAAGAAGGTTTAAGAATTAATCCAATATTAGAGTGGCGTAGGATATAGAGTTAAATATATACGTAAAAAGTGAAAAGAATATACCATTATTAAGCAACAATTTGTTAATGTTGGCCTAGTTCGTAGAAGTAAAATTTATTTATTGTATCTTGTCACGAGTTTAAATTTAAAATTAAGTTGAATATTAGATTTAATTCTACGATGAATAATGAGAAATTACAGTTAAGTTAAATATTGGAAATTATAGGATTTAAAATGAGGGATTCAAGGTTAAAATTTAAGTAAAACTTTAGAAGCGAAGAGATTCAGAAATAAAATTTAGGCACGTAATGTTTATTAGGGCATTGAGAACCATAGTAAATCACGTTTTTTCTTCTTGGAGGTTGTGACATCTCTCGCGTTCTTCTAGCTTCTAACATAACTCCTACGTTTAACGGCGGCCACGATTAATGGCAAAACTTTTCCAACCCAATTTCAAGAGGAAAAACGAAGCAACAATGCAAATACATTATCCTTTAAAAAGGATAGAAAGTTTGAGTGAGGAGAAAGGTTGGCAATCTTGGAAGCTTGGTAGTGGAGCAGTTCGGAACAAGTGTTTGAACGGCTACTTTCAATCAAGGGAGACGCCACCCATATTATATTTATAAGGGAGGAACAATTTGTGCATGAGGTACGTCAATCTACCTGCAAATATCAGATCATTGAGTGCAACCAAGGTAGGAGGATTATATTCCGAAAGCTGGTATGTATAAGAAGCGAGGATTGGGCAGATGATTGAGTATATTTTGATAAGTGACTTGGTTATTTGCGATCTGACTTAAATAATCGGCATACTTTGGTTTATTCTCATACTTAAAATAAGTTTGTTCGTTATATGTAAGAGGTAATTTAGTTTAAATTCTTAGTAAAGTTGTATTAAGAATTGTAGAATTAATCTCATCCTTCAAATTAATCCACCTCTAACGCGGAACCACCACGTCGCCTTTATCAGAGCAGATTATTTATGTCTAGAAGTGAACTGCACTTACTCTAATCCTTTTAAACCATAGTTCAGTGTTATGTTTAAGGTGGTGGTTTGACTGCCACACGTGGGATATCTAGTTACTATCACCATTCATTAGGCATGTTGGAAGGTAAATAAAAATCTTTTTACATAATTATATTTTTACGTTGAAAAAGAGCAAACGTTAGGAAAATGAAATTGTATTTTGCATGAAATGTGAATACAGGTTAAAAGAAATCTTACATGCATACGATACACAAAAATTGTTTCTTCGCAGAAATGGGCGTACAGTTTTGAAAAAAAATTATTTCGGCGTATGTTAAACGTAAGAGATTTTTAACAGAAATTTTTAGAAAAAACATGCAGCACACATAAATGAAAAAGAAAAGTATAAAAACTTACTGTTTTCCAGTGACAGCTCAGGCATGAAATAATCATAAATTGATGGTGGGAAGAATCCGAGGAGGAGATAAAAATTAGAAAATTAAAAAAAATTAACGTTATTATCTTTAAAATGAACTGGATTTATACGGATTGGATTTTGATCTTCAGGTCACCAATTATGGCGTGTAGTGAGAATCTATTTAAGGTTTATTAAATAATAAAAATGAATGATAAAAAAAGGTTAAACATATTTTTAATTTACAGCATTATAGAATATTATAAGAATTACTAATTACTTAGGTTGAAACATGGAAATTGAATAAAGGGAAAGCACGTCTTTCCTCGTGCGAGTCAGAGAGAGAAGTTGTTAGAACGAGTGTCCGTTCATATCAGTTCACTTCTCCTGCTCGCCGGTTGGTACCATTTAAGAGGAATTAGGTGGGTGAAGAGGCACGCCACAGCGATAATATGTAAGTACCAAAAATTAATACAGCTTTGGTACAAAAACTCCTACATGCAGGCATGTTGTACACGAGTGGAAAACATAAAAAATCTGACAAGGGGAGGGCATGAATAAGGAAATTCATTTCGGGTCGAGACTTGGTGTAATAGTAGTACTCCTTTAGCGTGTTCAAACCTTAATGTAATTCCATTGAATGGCCAGTCAATTCGGAGGAAACTGCGTTCGAAATTTATGCTTAGCTTTTATACAATTAGGTTTCAATTTTTTACACCGGCCCAGTGGCTCGATTGGTAAATCGTCTGCCTTCAATGCGGTAGGATCCGAGTTCGAATCACGCGAAGACTTTTTCTTTCAATTCCTTTAATTATTTTTTAAAATTAAATAAATTTATTTATTAAAGGTTTATTAAATATTGAATGGTATTTATGTAATTATTTTGTATTTTATAAATTAAAAAAATAAGTAAATAAATTTATTATTTAAAATTATTATTAATTAAAATTACTTAAAATTAATTGTTGAATAAAATTACTCAATATTAATTATTAATTAAAATTACTTAAAATTATTTATTAATTAAAATTGATTTTTAATTAAAATTACTTAAAATTATTATTAATTAAAATTGATTATTAATTAAAATTACTTAAAAATTTTTATTAATTAAAATTATTTAAAAGTATTATTAATTAAAATTATTTAAAAATATTTTTTAATTAAAATTAATTATTTATTAAAATTATTTAAAATTAATGTTATTTAAAAGTAATTAATTAATGTTAATTTAAAATGTGTAATTAATGTTAATTTAAATAATTACATTAAATTAATTGCAATTCATTGATTGCAATTAATTAAAAATATTAAATTATTTAAATACAATTATTAAAAAAATTTTTTAAAACTAAATAGATTTATTTGAAAAGCACTTATTAAGTATTTCATATAATTACGAAATAGTTAATTTAATAATAATAAATTTTATAAATTATTATATATATATATAAATATAATATTTCATTTATAGTATATTGTATTTCACATTATAAAACTATTTAGAAATAATTTTTATGTAAAATATCATTTAATATTTATTATACACCAGCTGTACCTGCCACGCGTTGCTGTGGCTCAGTCTTGTTTAACCGAAAGCATATGTCTTCAGAATGTAAAAACTTTTGCATTGCAGGTATGATCTTTTATAAAAAAAAACCGTATAAATATATATATATATATATATATGCAAAACTTCCCTTAGATGATATTATTTATAATTTGTTAACCAAATGCTTTAAGTTATTACGGTTTATTTTTGTCCTTATGTTATGAACCTAAATTTATTTACATCGTCTTTAAAGTGGAGACCTCAATATTAAAGATAAATTTTAAATAGCTCTACTCTGGATTCCTTGACGGCAATGGGTTGTTTTACAATGCTTACGGATATTTCTATTAAATCAGAGGTGTGTTCACAAATGCACATTTATCTAAACAATGTCACTTGGAAACATGAATTGTATTTCCTGATGTTATATAGGAAATGTTTTGATTCCGCAGTATATCTAGCAAGCAAAATTTTTAATGGCTCTGTGGTTCTCCAAGTCGAGGCAGTTTAATTTTTTCAGTGGTACAAAACATTCCTTTTGTTTCTCCCTTAAATTCCAGAGCATTACCATAAGGATACACTTTTATCATTGTGTGGATGAGAACATGCTGCCTGAACCTAGAATCTTCCACTGGATTGTACCGGAATGGAAGCTGACTGTTATTGTGTGATTGCTCACCATAAAGTCATGTTTGACGCAGATGTGCTGTTTCTGGTTAACATCTTTCTGATGTTGTAAAACACTAATGATGTGCTCGTAAGTGTGCATCCTCAAGTCTGGCTGCATGTTGCTCTGCTGCACCCTCAGCATGCCATTCTTTGTCTGTTTTCTCGTTTGCTGATATCCATTCTTTCTCAGTTTCATGTGCAATTGCACTCGTTGCAGTATTTTTGCCTTGCAAGTACGACGACCTAAGTTTGATTTCCGCAAGGCATTATTTTTATGAAGTGAAGCTAATTGACTGCCCCCTTAAAAAAAAAAAAAATTCAAACAAAGCATATAAAAATTTCAAAAAAAACTTAAAACTGCACTTAAAAAAAAAAAGAAAATTAAAACAAAAACATATAAAATTTCAAAACATTAAAAAAATCAGGAACAAAAAGGAAAAATAAAAAATGCTAATGAAATATTTAACTTCATAGGTGCATCAATTGACACAGCTGAAATCCAAGCAATGAGAGGCTGAAGATATTTTCTATCAAATACGCCAGGAAAATTCCAATATAAACATGGATTTTGCAGCAGAAATCTACGACAAAGTGTTGATAATGATAGAGTATTTTTGTAATTAACAATTCGATTAGCATTAGCAATTGTTATCAACAAAGTTAAGGGCATATCTTTAAAACAGAGTGGCTTATATCTAGACACAGACTGTTTTTCACATGGACAATTATTTGTTATCTGTGTACTTAAATATTAGCATCACCGCAGCCAAATTACCGCCATGCAAATCGCACCATTTTCCATCCATTTCTTTTTTCATAAAAAAAATGTTAGAATCTTTGTTGTTTAGATATTAAGGTGAGATACACATGGAACCAATTCTGTTACAGTGATGCTAATACATAATTACTGATCTGTGTTACAGAGCAGCAGTCACCAATTAGTGATGCGTGAGAAATTTCAGATGGTATGCAGAAAAATTGGGACATTATTTATATTTCTATGAAGATTCAGTTTACAAAAAGATGAACAACAAAATAACATATTATGGAACATGGATTATTCTTAACTAAAAGCTTTTAGTTACAGAAATAACTAAACGAAAAAACAAATGACAAAATTCCCGAGGGTAGGGACTTTTGGTAACCTCAACCAATTTTTGGAAAATTGGTGACAAAACACTTCAATCCGTTGATTGTTGCTTTTTATGAAGCTTATTTTCAGGGGTATGGAAGACTAAATAAAGACATAAATATAGCTAAAAGTGGTCCACTACATAGAGATCAATCCTATTAGTGAACCACAAATTATAAAGTTATACAATAAGTGGTTCGTGAAGTGTTTAAAAATGGCTACTACTGCTCTAAAGTAGGCACATTTAAAAAAGTAGGCATAATTTCTGTACCTAAATAGACAATGAAGCAACACAAAATGTCTACCCATAAGCATTGTAAAATTAACCCTTTGACCTCAAGAAGAGTCATTTTAAATTTATTTTCAAACTTGGCACCTCCTTATAAAGACAACGCAATTAATTTTAGATTCATAACATGACAAAAAAACTATAATAACTTAGGAGTACTCTGTTAACAAATTACAAATGAAATCTGTTTAGAAAAGTTTTGTTAATGTATATTTCCACATTTTTTTATAAAAGAAATCATACCTCAAGTGCAAGCAGTTAAAGGTATCAGAAATGCGTGCTTTCTCTCTTCTTTCTTTTTAACCAGACTTAGCCACAGGAAAACATGGTTGGGTACAGCTAGCTATAACAAACTTACATGATAAAAAGCTATCAAAAACCAATTATTAACAACAAATTATCAATATTTTGATGAAATCACCAAATAAAGTTGCAAACAAAGGTACTTGGGTACTGTTGCAACTATATGAACCCCGATTTTGTTTGAGTCATACACGGTGAATTGGCAATTAAGTGCTTATGTTGCCAATATGGTTGCGCGATAATACATAAATATCAAAACAAAAACAAAATATACATCAAAAAATCTTAATTTTCCCATTTGTATTTCACAATAACACCTAATAAAATTTTGAAATCACACAAAATAGATATTTTGTGAGTCTAATGTTATTGCCCCAACTATTAGAAACTTCAATAACTATTTCGTCGAAAAATTCACTACCAAGTGCAAAAAAGTATTATTGTGCACAAACAGGCATAGAATGGTTTTTCCTTATTGAATGCAAATTGCAGTATTTGGCGATGTCTTTTGATTTTAGGTAAATGGCCGACAAAAAAAACAACAACTATATATTAATTTAATTTAGATTCATTGGAGAAAGATAAAATAGGTGGAAGATTTTAATCGGTACGCTACTCATTTGTGAAGAGATTTTGAAATCATGCCAAACACATCCATAGTGTACAGAATTAAAATGAGTATTTTACACATAAAAATTATCCAAAGTAAATATCCCGAGTTTAAAAATAAATTGAAAAATGATATACAATACTAACACTAATTGACATAAAAAGAGCTGAACTATCTTTATCAACGCGAAAGTACACTGGTGTGCAAAACTTAAGCAACAGGTGGGTTTATTGCCATAACTTCACGAAAAATCATCTGAGAGACATAATTCCCGAAATGAGGGAGGTATTATGTACGTAAAGGATGACGAAAGCATCGGCGCTGAAAAAGGAATACAACGCATACGGTATGGAATCAAACAAAAAACAAGCTTTTATTGAACGCATAGTATTGTGACTCATGATTGTCATCCAACAGGAAGAACAACAAGCAGATGTTCCTTAATATGGTATATGCCCTCCCTTACTACAATGGTTGCTTTGCACCGTCTCCGCATACTCAGAACCAGCTGGTGCAACATTTCTTGAGGTAGGAGTGCCCATTCCTCAATCAACATCTGCTTGAGTTGTTGGTTGTTCTCCGGATGATGTAGCGTGGGGCAATACGTCTTCCCAAAGCATCCCACACATGTTCGATGGGATTTAAAACTGGTGGAGCACGCTGGCCAATCCATTCGAGTGATATCTTCACTTTCCAGCAGCTCCTCAACAGCAAGAGTGCGATGTGGCAGTGCATTGTCATCCATAAAATGAAGTTCGGGCCAATGGCACCTGGAAAAGATGCACATGGGGAAGAAGTACCTCCTCACAATAGCGATCCCCGGTTACAGACCCTCTGTCGAAAATGTGAAGCTCAGTTCCACCGTTCAGCATAATACCAACCCAGACAAGAACTCCAGGACCACACCGTAACGATGTCTTTCCTTGATGTTACTCGATAAAACCGGGTTCCGATCTCTCCAAATCAAAACGCGTTGAGAATCGCTTCTGGTACTCGAACCGACTCTCATCCGTAAAGAGTGACACGACTCTACTGATCAGTTGTCCAGTTTTGTGCTCTCTGGCCCACTGTAAACGGTGGCTTCAGTGGCCATCTTTCAACGGGAGGCAGCGTTCAGGACGGCGGGCGAACAGGCCCCGCTACACTTGTCGACCTGTTGCTGTACAGAGTTTCTGAACAATGGCGCTTGCTGACTTCTGTCGATCTTTTTCGCCTGCAGGATGATATATCGGTCATTCCCCTGCAGTTGTCGTCCCGGGCGGCCACACCAACCTTCTAACAGCTGTACCTGTGGTTTGGAACGCTTTCCAAGCGCGCGAAACGAACACTTTGTTGATTCCGAACTCTGCAGCCTACACTGGTGACAGTACGACCCTCCTCCAGCTTTCCGATCATTCTTCCACGTGTGAAGTCGTCCAGGTGATTTCTTCTAGCCATATTTCACGAACTGACTCACTGGCACTCCTGCAGAGAATATGGTGAATTGCGTCTCCGTCCTTCATTTCATTCCTACTGTTGAGCAGCGCCGCCGACATCACGCGTTTTGCGTACTCTCATCACGCTTCTGACGTTTTGTTCCTGATATTTGCATACGCATGACGTTTCTACTGACTTACGTGTTCCCTCCACTGATCTCCAGACCTTCTTTTCTGCAATTTCATGGCTATCTGCTAAATTTTTACATTGTTGCTTAAGTTTTGCACACCAGTGTATAATTTGAAAAAATAATTACAATCTTACGACCACCTGCTTCCTCAACATGTATTTGAGCCATCTGTCTGTTTTGCTCATTCACTGATTTGATGAGCAACTACTCCTCGCACTGCGTTTGCTTGGCCAGTATGATGACCTAAGTTCGAGTTTCTGCAATACAATTTTATGTACTGAAGCCGATTGACTGCAGTTAAAATGTAGGTTAAAACAAAAACACATGAAATTACAAAACAGCTCTGAGCCTTGCATCCGAATTCTTAGAGGCCCTTTTTCAGATATGAGCACCATGTAAGTGGAACTGTAATAACATTCGTTGGGGTCCCTGCATCATTATTACAGCAGTAGCTCTATGTTCCTGATAAAAGCAAACCATAATAACTTCAAGTATTTTTTTAACAAATTACTAATGGAATCTGTTAGGAATGGAATCTGTTATAATCTTATAAAGCAATCAAAAACAAAATAAGGTGCAATATTTTGATGACTCAAAATCAGAAAATCTTAGTTTTACCATTTATATTTCAATAGTAACATCAAATGAAAGGTACTTACGTATTATCGAAAACCTATTGGCGCGACATTGTATAAAAACGAAGCACATGATTCCCAAAATTTTGCGCGAAAGACATCTGCAAAAATGGAAGGGCCCAAAACTTTGCGAGTTATCATGGAAGTTGACGATTGTTGCATAATACGTAAAAATTCAAATGAAATTTAAATAGTTGTCTAAAACAGAGAAAAAACATTCTTATTAAAAGCTCCGTCGATTTATTTTGTGAAATTAAAATGTTTCCAAGTGGGAAAAAATATTGTTTCCAAACATTGAATGTTATATTGCGGCATTTGGCTACGTCTTTTTATTTCAGGTTAATGGTTAAGGGAAAACCATTTAGTAGAAAAAATAAGCAGCGTACAGAAGTCAATTATGTAAATTTCATTTTCGCTTAATAAAGAAAAGTAAATTTAGCTTAAAATTACAAAAAAACACGATGTAAAATTTTAAAGCAAAATTATAAACACCCCCGATAATGCTATCCGGATTGTTGCCAATTTACAAAACAAAATTTGAGTTGTTGAAAGAATCATTTTTAAAAACTGATTTATTCGAAAAATAATCCCAAATACGTATCAAAGAACAAAAAAAATAGATAAATATGACAACCAACAAACATAACCATAGTAGAAATATACATTAATTCGGAAAAAACTATATGTAAAGTTTAAATTTTCGCATTCAGAGCGAATCGTGACATCATATGACGTCATAACACCAAAAAATCACTTAAAAATTAAATTTAAAAAAATGTAGAAGGAATTTCGAAATAAAAAGTACATAAGATCCTGACCTGTGTCAAATGCAACGTTGTGTCAAAATTTCAGATAAATCCATGCAGAACTTTTTGAGTTATGCGAGCATACAGAAACCAACACAACATTTATATATATATAGATTTTATTATAAATATTATTTATTTATATAAAAATTTATTTATTAAACATTATATAAATATTCATATAACTACAGTAATTTTTTTTTTCAGTATAAAATGCAAAATATAATTACGTAGAATATCATTTAATATTTAATAAACCTTTCATAAATAAATTTATTTATTTAAAAAATAATTAAAGGAATTCAAAGAAAAATGTTTTTTGCGTGATTCGAACTCAGATCCAACCGCACCGAAAGCAGACAATTTACCAATTGAGCCACTGGACCGATGTAAAAAATTGAAACTTAATTGTATAAAAGTTTAAGCATGAATTTTGAACGCTGTTTTCTCCGAATTGACTGGCCATTCGACGGAATTACATTAAGGGTTGAACACCCTAAAGGAGTACTACTATTACACCAAGTCTCGACCCGAAATGAATTTCCTTAGTCGTGCCCTCTCCTCGTGAGTAGGGCAGACCTGTGTTATACCCATTTTATTCGAATAATATTTAGTTCTAAGTTTTAGTACTCAGAGTTGGGTGAGTGGTAACACCAATTCCTACTTTGGCATTCATTTTGAAATTTTGCAAAAGAAAGCTGTGGTTAGTTATAAATGAAAAACATTTTTACATCGTCTGTCTGAAGTAAAGTTATGTAGCTCATCTCTCTATTTTTGTACAAAATGAGTCAAAAAATTTTCTTTGAATTCTCTCTCTTGTACATAATTTTGGTTGCAACATTAAGAACTAAATAAGATTTTAAATAAGTCCTCTCTCCATGTGGGTTTTTCTGCAGAAGACATTTTGTATAAAATTACCTAGTCTTGTACCTGGGGCCACATAGTTGCCTTGTACCTAGGGCCAGATGGTCCTAGGTATAATTGCAATTAATATTCTTTATATTATTGTTTTATTGAAAAAGTTTTCATAATAAAAGGAGGAAAATAATTTTAAGTACCTGAACCATTTTGATTCAGTCAAGATTTTTTCATTATTGGATGTTATTATAAAATGAGGAGTGTATATTTTGTTCTGAAACTTTCAACATGCTTGATTGATAAAAAATATGTTAGCTACCATTATTGTTATTATTCAGGGTTATCATTTTGTTTTTACACACATAATAATTCATTTAATTAAAAAATATTTTTTTTATAGTTATAAAAATTTAATTCTAAACTAGGCTTTTACAATATTTCAATTAAATTTTTAATTTATTAGTTTTCCTCTTTATGAGCAATTATAAATTCCAAACTTATTTAGATGCCTAGAAATCCTGACAGAATAAAATGGTCAAAACCTAACGTGGCAGATATAATAGATGTTAAAGAAGAACTCTATAGTGTTAAATTTCTGAAGAATATTGCACATTCAAATAAGTTTATTTTTTATAAGGAAGAAACTTATGAAATTGGCAACAGAAATATTGTGTTCAAGTTGCCCAAACCACAATCTGTTGATGCTTCAGATCGATAATGTATGCAGCTCACTTTTGGAACCAGTTTTTTAAATTATAATGTTGAATGAAAACATGTTAAATTATTAATTCACATTAATAATTTGGCACATTGCAATTTAAATGGTTACATGATAAATCAATGTATTAGCTGATATATTTTTTTCATTAAATTCATGTGTGCATGTTTGTTTTCTATGGATTACAGAGTGAAACCTAACTTTCAGGAAAAGGTCCTAGGTACAATGATATTGTACCCATTTGTGAAATATTTTAAAACCTTTTATTTCACAGAATTTATTTATTTTTACTTATTATTATCTACAATTGGATGGAAGTTAGTATAATGATGAATGCATATCAGTTTCACATTTTTAAACAGGTCAGGGGCTCTGTTTTTGTGCATTGAAAAAATATGGCCTTAGGTACACAGGTTCCCCTACTTATGTATTATCAGAACCTATTGGCAACATTATATGAAACGAAGCACTTGGATGCCAATTTAGCTCATACAGCACTTAGGAAATAGGAGGGCACTTATGAAATATCTCAACAATTGACAAACCCTATGTTCCTATGTGTTGTACACACTGAATTGGCAACCAGGTGCTTCGTTTCATGTAATGTCGCCAATAGGTTGCAATAAGACGTAAGTACCAATCGGAGTTGCCAATTTAGCAAGTTATTAATAGAGTTGGCGATTGTTTTGGTAATACGCAAGTACTGAAATCTGTTCAGTCTGACGTACATGAAACACCATAAATTTAATAAATTATAGTTTAAAAAAACCTTTAAAAAAAAGCTTTTATAGTTAATCGAACTAAAAATTAAAAAATATATCTTAATATAAGGATAAAATGATTAACGAAAAAATTAAGGCTATTGTGGTAAAAGCGTGTGGTCCTTTGTTGTGTACCACATTTTTACACTAAGATGGAATTACAGAATAGAACTAGTAAAAAATTATAACTATTGATATCAAGCACACCACGCTTTTAAATGTAGGAATTACATTAGGAAGTACTTACATTTTTACTTCCTAATGTAATTTCTATTTGGTCAGGAATAAGGCATTTTTTAAAATTATTTTCATGTTTAGTTCTTATTGCGAGACCATCATCTTAGATTGAAAACTATTGGATGCCAAAATCTTATTTGTTCCAATTTCAAAACCATGCCTAAAAAATGCTTGATGTGTAGTGTACACATGTGTTATGCTAAATTTTGTAGATAGTCATTTAGAAAACATAAAATAGTTTAACA
>BMAV01020681.1:0-90298 GCA_019973955.1 Trichonephila inaurata madagascariensis | reverse complement strand
TTAAACAAAAAAACAACAATACGTGGATGACATTATGAGAACTGTTTTGTTACCATTCCTTTTATAGTACCTTGGCCATATTTTTCAGCAAGATAATGCCAGACCATATACTACACGTGCTACTATGAACTGTCTTACAGCTTGTCAAACACATCCTTGGCCAGCCAGATTGCCAGATTTTTCTCCAATTGAGCACCTCTGGGATATGACGGGAAGGCGACTGCTACTACCAGGGAAAGTTGACGACCTGGCTTGACAATTGGAGCAAATGTGACAAGAAATACCGCAAGAGACCTTCAGAGTGCTTTATCACACTGTGACACGTCGTGTGGCAGTTTGCATCAGGCTAGAGGTGCATCAACACCTTATTAAGTTCATTACTTTAAAACTATGTAACTCTGAAATAAATCATTTTCTATTTAATACATAATCTTTCTACCAAAATTTTTGTCTCTATCGGACAACTCGTTCTTGGTGCGTCGTTTTTCTTTCTTATAGAGTGTATATTGAATCAAAATGGGGAAGTGGAAGTTATTGGGATTTTTTTTTTGTTTATTAGTGTTCTTTCCAATGATTTAATTTTTTAAAAGGTTATATATAAAAAACAGAGTAAACTTAATTTAAAGCTTTGTTACAATTTGTTTATTGTTGTGTTCCTCTTGAATACTTTTTCAATGTTTATTAGTACTGGATGAGAATGACAAAAATTTCATTACCTTTTGAAACGTCTTTGCAAGAAAAAAAGAAAAATTGTAATATTACTTCAATCAATTACTTTAAAATCTTGGAGAAGTATCTGAAATATAATCGAATTATATTTTAACAAAATGTAATTTAAAAAAACATTTGCAGAATGTATTAAATTTCAAACAGAGGTAGATTCAAAATATTGTATCAGGGAGGCACGCCAAATAATTATAAATGTAAGTAACCATGCATATCTGTTTTCTGTAATTTAATTTTGAATGTATAAATACCACAATGGTTCAGCTGTAAATATATTCAACAAAAATAATACAACTTTGAAAATTTGGTATTAAATTTTTGGTTTTCCATTACTGATTTAAATTATCTTTGCTAAAAAAAAGTTCTTAACGATTTCAAATTTATTTTACAAAAGATTGAATACAACGAATTCAATCTTTTATCTGGGAAATAATTTTTTTATTTATTTAACTTTAAGAAAGAAAACGTTATAGTATATTTTTTCCCCTGAAAATATTCTATTAAATTTCCTTTTGAAGAAACCTTGATGTGTTGTTTTTAATTAAATATAAATAAATCCAGTCTAAATTTACCCATATTTTTGGTTTTTAAAATCTGATCTTTTATAGTATTTTTTTTAAAATTTTTTAAGAATTCAAGTACCTTGAATGTACAAGTTATTTATTAAAGTCAGTTTAATAACAGAAATTTTACCTATATATTTGATTTTCCCCCCAAAAACAAATTAATATTGAAATTTATAAAAAAAAGAAAGCTTTTTAACAAAACAATTTGAAAAAAGAAAAATTTTTTTCTAATGTTTGGTTTTAAAAATTGATCGATCAAAATAAATCGAAACGAGAACTGCAATAGTCCCAATATTACAATTGGGGCACAAAAATGTAAAAGATCATCGTAATCTTAGAAAAAAAAATTCAATTGGGGGGGTCAAAGATTTTCATAAATTCCCCCATTTTCCCTTTACTGTAAAAAAAAATATCGGTAACCATTTTTTGTTTTTGAATAATTGGTTGGGTGTTTTTCAAACTTTGTTTTTTTGTCCTAAATTCAACCGTATGGGGAAAAACCTTTTAAAATTTTTCGACTCAAAACCCCCCTTTTCATTATGTTGTTTGAAGAGTAAAAACCATTTCACGAATTCTTTCCCAAATCGGGCGATGGATTTATAATTAATGTCCATGGCCAAAAACCCCCTTATTTGGATGAAATTACGATGTTATATAACAAGAAACCGATCTATAGGAGATTTTATACTTTGACTTATTTATGAAACATTTTATTTTATAGAGCCACAAAAAAAAGAAAAAGGTTTTTAATTTTTCCTTTTTTTTTGTAATTTTGATTGCTCACCTTTGATCCTTTAGTCCCAAATCTCGGGAAGCATATGAAGCGGAAAAGATATAATATTATTTATCACCTGATCTACCCTCCGTATCAGCCACATTACTGCATGCCAAGCTCAACTCAAATGAAGCCAGTAAGGAATTAACAAACAAATATTGTTCATAAAAATTATATTTTATTACATTTCAAATTATTGAATTTTGTGTAAATCTAGCAGTTATCGGTATTTCCTTATGCTATTTTGGTTGAAGATTTCCCTATTGGGATTCTGGAAAGAATCTGAAAAAGGGGTTGGATAAGTCCTGGCCCAACTCGAAATGTTTAACAACAAAAAAAACAAAAAAACAAAACAAAAAATACAATAATTTACTTTTATTAAGTCAAACAGTAGAAATGACATCGCGATATGCAGCCAAAAGCTAGAAGGTAAGAATAAAATTTATACTTATTTGAAAGAGATGCAACCCCTCGAACCTGACAATTCCTAAACCACTGTTATTTTAATTTAAAAAGGGTTTTTAACAATGTCCCTTTCAACTAATCAATTTTTTATATGCCTTTCTCCTTATCTTGCTCGCTATTAGGATTCTCGGAAGGATCTGAACAACATCTGTGGATAAGTCATTAAATCCAACTCGAAATATTTACCAACAAAAAAAAACCTAATTTACATTAAATCAAACAATAGAAATGCTCAATATGAGACAAGACTAGAAGTAAAAATAAATATACTTATCTGTAAAAATGCAACCCCCCGACCTTTAAAAAATTTAACCCCTTTTTTTTAATTTGTTGGGAAAAAGGGTTTTTTTTGGGTATATCGCTTCATTTCCATTCCCCTCTATATAATTTTCTCTAATCTTATATGTTATACGGTAGTAGTGTCCATTTGTATTGTGACCATTGTTTTCAAAGTCCACTTTAATGGTAAAAAATCCCCAGTTGAGAGGGGTCCCTGGATAGCCATTGTTACCCAATGTACGTAATATTTATTTAACGTTAAAAATCAATGTATTGTTTTCACTAAATAATGAAACGTTTGTAATCAGCTGTAAAAGGTGCTCCTGTAATGGATTATTTGCGTTGTATAGAAACACGGGGTTTAGGCAAAGGATCCCCAAAAAAGTTCAAAGTTGCGACGACGCTGAAAAATATCTGGCGACTCACTCTCCAAATTTTCACACCAAAATAATGTAAGGCAGTGTTTCTCAAACTGTGGGACACGCCCCCCTAGTGGGGCGTAATAATCCTATGAGGGGGCTCGAGCCTATTGAAAAGTCGAAAACAAAAGATTTAAAAAAATAATTAATTTACTGAAGAAAACAAATAAAACACATTCCGAAATAAAAAAATAAAATACATATTTACACTGATATAATACGTTTAAATTTATTTCCCTGCTTTTATAATTAATTTAACAATACTAAGTTAAGGACAAGTTTAATAATTACGAGTGACTCCGTGGACTTATGTGTGTGTGTCACATATAAAATTATATGCAAAAATTGACAATTATCTTTATAATTAATCATAAATGCCGTTAAAACGACGTGATTCCCCCCTTCCCCCATTTAACGTAGGGCATTTGGTGATTGGGGGGAGAAAAAAAATAAATAACAAATCCGGAAACAAATAAATCGTTCGCATACATATCAAAATCCTTTTATTGCTTCAAAACCCGGAAAATTTTTGGATCTTTCGAAATTTAAAAACGGAAGACATATATACGTACAAAAATTTAAATTTTTGGGGGGAACGTTTATATCGTCGGTGGCAAAAGTTAAAAATCGTATTTAGCTTTGTGTCAAAAAATTCAGTATTATGGGAAATTTAATACATTGTTATTATGGAGGGGGGCGATGAAAATGATGATGAGATATGGGTCCGTACGAAAGTTTAGAACACTGATTGGACATTTACCTAAAAAAGCTAACGTCTCTCATCAGCCCTCTATTTTTGATCTTTATTAACACCAAGCTGTTTACTCAACAAAAACAGGACCCGAGCCACTTTGAAATTTTCTACAAATTTCGTACATTACACCAAATATAATGTGGTTTTTTTCACCCAAAAAAAAATTTTCACATATTCAAAAAATCTTTTTTCCGCATTATTTTAAGGGGTGGAAGTATTTCGAATTTTTTTCCCAAAAATCAATGGTAATTGGTCCTTGGGGAAAAGACGTAAATTAAAAAAGGGCCGAGGAAGCAAAATTGCGTCGTGAATAGCTGCGGGGAAAGTGGGAAAAATCCCTGAAAAATAAAATTGGTTTTTTCCCCTGTCGCCCTGCAAAAATCATTTAGCAAAGTGGGACAAAAAATTCTTGAAGAGGCCCATCTCAACCACGAGATGACAGGAAACGACCACTCTGCATAATAAAAAAAGAAAAACAAGCTGTTTTTTTTTTTCAAAAGAAAATTTGAATCATTCGGACAAGTGCCATCGGGAAAAGGTGCAAAATATATACGATGTGATATATCTTTTTTTATTATTATTCAATCTAATCTTGCTGAATCTCCCTTGAAAACGTATCACGTGATTTTTGAAAGGCTTAAGGCATTGTTGGAAGCTTTTAAAGAGTTAAAAAAGACGGAACGCATCTTCTAAACAAGAAACGAAATCAGTCTGTAAATGGCTTAAATGCTTTGTGTTTGCAGAAATAGAAAAAAAAGCGTTTGGATAGTACTACAATGACAATTAAATAACTGGACTTGTGCCTTAAAAGCCAGCTTTGTAAAAACAATGTACAAATACCTTTTAATCCCCTTCCCCTATCAATACATAGCTGCATGCGTGTTTTCCAACGTTGAAGCAGTTCATTAGGTGTCACCAATTTCAGTAAGTGTGCCGTTTTTACCATCACCTTTCCAACAGACAGAAAATGTGTTCCCATCAATGCATTTTTAATTTGAAGAAGACGGTAGGAAGTAATAAGGTGTGAGATCTGGTGAGTACAGTGGATGTTTGAGCAAAGTAATGCGTTTGTCTGCCAAGAACTGTTTTACAAGAGCGAAATGTATACCTGAGCGTTGTCTTTGTGCAAATCCATGTGTTGTAGCTATACAGATCTTGCCTTTTCTTCCTAAATGCAGTATCCCCAGGACCTAAATGTAGTATTGGTTTTTTAACTTTCGGCTTCGAGATTCCCACCCAATTATGAAGTTATTAATATCGAGGTTCATCACCTGTTCTTGATGTCACAAATCAATAAAATCGTTCATCATCTTCAGGAACCTCACAATCTTCCGAAAATCATCTGTGCGTTCGAACATTTAACTATGTGACGTGCAATGATCTCCAAACACTCTTTTACTAATTTAAAACATTCCGTTTGATTTTTTTTATTTTACGAGGGATATCAAATATACGCGCAGTTCTATTTTTACGTTTATCATGACCCGTGGCACTTCGACACAACATTTTCTCAAACAGATAAAAACAAATTGAACTAGAGAGAGGACTGGAATAACGTGCCGTCAGCACCAGAAAGATCAGAGTCCACTATGTTCCATTCCCACTCCTTCACACCAAGCTTAAAGACTAGGACATGTGCAGTCTGGGAATTTAAGTGTCACACCTTGTATATAGTACATTATTATAATATATTTATCATTTTTAATATTGTATATTTACTTCATTTTTTTTTTGTATAATCAAAAGTGCTGAATCCTTGTCAAAATCAGCAAATATCTCGGGGTTTCCGAAAGAAATTTCAAAATTACTGAAAAAAATATATTATGTTTATTTTAATAAGTCCTATATATTTAATGTCAGTGTTATGTATTATAAGCAACCTTATGTTCTTCACATTTTTTTTTTATTTTAATGCATACCTCAATTTAAAGAAACAGCATACAGTTACTCAAAAAAGTATTGGAGACACTTGTCATGCATAACTGTAAAGCCATATATAAAAATATCTAACACATTAAAACAAAATAAATTAAGAAATATTTAAACATTTGGTGTACAGTATATAAGGAAAATTTTATTAGTATTACAGAATTATAATTTGATCTAGCTTTTAACACACACACACAGATATAATTCAAAGCACACTGGGGTCAAAAAGTATAGGGGCACTTTTGAAATGAGAAATTTAACAAATATGCAGCACATCAAAATAATTTAATTTCACACCACTCTCTTAGACTAGAAGTTTAAACATAAATGTTTCAAAAGGTAAGAATTTTTATGGAAAAAAATGGCGAGAAACAAAGATATATTGATTGGTGTGCGAAATCTCATAATAAGTCATTGGAAAGAGAGGAAATCAGTTCGCTGTATACTGGAAAAATCTTGAAATTGAGTAACTTTACTATTTTTAACATCATTGTGAAGTGCTCAAAAAAATAAATATTGTTGAAAACAAGCAAAGATCATGGTGTCCAAGGATATTTAATGTACGTGAAGAAAGGTGGATTGTGAGACAAGTACACATTAATCCAAGAACTAGTGCAGTAAAAATTATATTGCAATGTAAAAATAGGTTCGGAAAATCAGTAAATGCTTAAACTATCGGAAATGTTTGAGGAAACATAAGTATCATGGAAGAGTACCTCAAAGAAAGCCCTACATCAGCAAAGCAAACAGACAAGCTTGGTTAGCATTTGCTAAAATGTATGTAAGGCAGCCAACAGAATATTGGGAAAACGTAACTTTAGTTTATGAAAGCAAATATACTATTTTCTCAAACATTATACAGTAGAACCTGCTTTTGTGCGGTCATTTTTTATGTGATTTTATTTTTGTGCGATTTTTTATGTGTGATCTTTTTTTTATGCTGTGTATGGATTTCAATGGCTTTGGCGCCACTGTAATGTTTTATATCTATTTAAAAGTGGCGTAAGGGAAAATGTTAAGACCCTCCTTCTCACTGAAAGTCAGGTTTCGCCTTTAATATTTTATAAATTGGGTAAATACGTATTTATCGTTAGTCAAGCCTTGGACTCCTAAAGTCCTATTGAAGTTATTAACATAATTTTGTAAATAATTGGCATATTTTATAATTACGACTTTTTTTAAGCGGGCCCTATCTACCGCACAAAAACAGATTCAACTGTATAACATTTATACAACATTTTTTTGTTGATGAAAGCAAAATGTTTGGTGGAAATCAAATACAGCAATGCATGCCAAAAATTTACGGCCTATTGTAAAATTTGGAGAGGGTAGCCAGATTGTCTAGGGCTATATTGCAATCTTTGGTGTCCGGAACTTACATTTTATTGATGGTATAATGAATCTTGACATTCTCAAGCGAAATTTAAAGCAAAGGGTGAGCAAGCTGGGAATCTAAGGACATTTTAAATCGTATCAACATAATGACATGTAACATACTGCAGATATTCACAAGTTATGGGTCCTCTACCTCTATCCTAGTGTTATTAAGACTCCTGCACAAAGTCAGATCTTAATCCCATTGAACATGTGTGGGATTATTTGCAGCAAAAACTATATGGGCATCAAATTTCTAACAAGCATGATTTAAGAAAATATTTGGGAGAAGAGTCGACCAAAATCGATAGATAGATCGTTTTGCAAAAATGATCCAATCTCTGCTTTATAGACTTCAAAAGGTCATAAAAATCAAGGGTGGCCAAACAAGATATTAGTATCTAAGTTTGAATTGTTTTTCTTAATTTATTGGAAAGTGTCCCAATACTTTTTGAGCACCTTTTTTGTGAACTCGATTTCTTTTATTTTCAATTTTAACCATAATTGCATTAATGTATGAGTTTTGTTCCAATTATTTTTATTCGTGTTTACCAAAATAACATTTACTTCATTTTTTTTTGGTTTCATTTGTATGTTTAAGTAAAATATGATAAAAATCTATGAACTAGTAGTGTGTTCCAATACTTTTTTGACAGACTGTATGTCACATTTCTTACTCTAATTGCTCAGAATAGAGTACCGTTGTTTAAATTTTCTAAAACTGCTTTCATTTAGCCTCTACATAAAGTAATGCAAGTTAAAGCATTCAAAGTATCACTGAATAACCTTAAGAAATTTTTTGTAAATGATGCCATCAAAACAAAGAGATTGAGCATTACCCTCACTCTTTTTAACCATTAACAGATAAAACAAGTTGTGAAAAATATAAATGTCAAAGAATAGTTTATAAATATTTATTATACTTAGAGGCACACTATGTATAATTTTCTTATCAGTTACCTACAAATACCCTGCTGGATATAAAAAATTGCAACACCTGGAAGGAATGACCTCACGAAAGTTAAAGTTGCATGAAACGAAGATGAGTTTGAGATATGCAAATGATTAGTATTTCAGCGATTTTGGACGACACGAGGATTAAGAAACAACATCTGAAAGCACTGCATAAAATGAAAGTTTTGTAATAGCTTTTTTTTATTCGGAGAGCGCTTTCTAAGGTCAGAATTTGCTCAGAATATCATGTTATGCCACGAATAAGAAGAAATATGTTTCTGCTTGCAAATGTAAAAATTCGACAAAGGTTACGATCGTTGCCTCTCGGAAGTCGGTTTTCGTTCCGTGATATTACCTGTTACAGTGGTCAAAATTCAAAAACTGTTATGCGAATCTGGGATCAAATGGTGGCTGAAGGTCATACTGAACGGCATGCTGGATCTCCACTCTCACCCATGAGTAATACCCGAGAGGACCTATATATTGTGAAGTCAACCTTGCGAATCCATACGACCACATTATTATCCATTAATGAGGAAATGATCATGTTTGCAGCACTCCCAGTACGGTACGATGAAGTTAGCAGCAACGTAGAGTGTCAGCACGGCGACAATTCTTCGGTTTTTCTTGTCAATGCTGCATAGAAAGGGATGACAACTCTGGTGCATGTCATGAGTTGAGTTGAGTTGAGTGAATATTAACGTCGCACTGTTTAGCTACACGAGGGCTTTTGGCGACGGACCACGTAATTTTGAACCATGGTCAAGTGACGTGGATGACACCTGAGCTGGCACCCCCCTCTCCTAACTACCACACCACACCAACGGGAGGACGTTTCAGCTCTCGACGGTGCATGTCATGAAAATAACTGGATACAGGAGTGGCACAATCACAGTGTCCCGGTTTTGCATGTGCAGTTTTATGATGGCCGTATACGTGATGGAGACTTTCGTCACCTGCTTGCATTCAATATCGGCATAGGAACCCTGCACATGGTGTGATGTCTTGGGCAACCATTGGATAAATACCACATCCATTTCCAATTAGGATGGACGTTAATGTGAATGCAGATTGGAACATTTCTGACATCTGAGGTCCAGTGGTTGTACCCTATCCTTAAGGGCAAATCATCTTACAACAAGATAACGCTACGTATATCTCATATTGCACGGCGTGTTCTTACCTTCCTCGATATAAAGGGTATTCAACTGTTGCCCTGGTCTGCATGGTTTTCAGATTTGTTACCCATTGAAAAAATTTGTTCATGGGAAGCTGAAAAATTGACTCACCACACCTCCCTAGCTAATACGGTTATTGAACTGTGGCATAGAATTGAAGCAGCATGGAATTAGTTGTCCGTTCTTGCCTCGTCAAGATTGAGTTCTTCCCATTTTGCTGACAACCGCTTGGATACAAAATTCACAGCTACTCTACTTATGTTCAAAACATCACGTAAAATGGCATATGTGGTCTTTCTACTAATCTCAATTTCCTGAAAGTCTCTCTGGCGGTCAAATGACAATCTGCCATTATTAAATCTTTCTCCCCCTCAAGATTGTATCCTCTGTAGAACACGGTGTATCTAAAACATATGCTCCTTGAAGACTGGCAGTTCTCACTTCAAGAGCCGCTGGGTAATTTGGTATTGAGTATGAACAAACGGTGTCCCGGAACTATTGTAGTTACTAGAGGCCATATCCCTTATTAAAGGTTTTTAATTTGTTGCTCTTCCTTAACACCAGACAATGTTTTTATTATGACGCCTGTTTGTCAATAGACATTTTATGCTTCCTTTTCTGTAGTGTATATGTATAATGCATTTCTAGTTTTCAAGCCGGCACTTGACCCCGATTTGAAATTACGAGATTCGTCGCCTATAGCCCCATAGTCAGATATTGTTTTATGAATTGATCATTCTCAACAATAATATAAGTTCAAAACTATTACTATTATCTTTGAATAAAATTCGTGTTTCAATGTTCAATTATTTCTTTAAAATTACCATTTGCTGCATAATTGTATGAAGAGAGTTTATTCTTTGTTCCTACTTTTGTGGCTATTAAGAAAATTTATGAGGAACCTAAATGCTGACACGTAACCAGTAGGAAGCAGCAGATTCATGATAACAGTCAATGTATATCTTCCTGAAAGATAGCTTCCGATTGTTCTCCCAGAAATCCAATACATTTTCTAAATCATTTATACTGTTCCATCCAAATGTATTGTTTAAACATTTATTAGCTAAGTAATTCTAATTTCCAATTTTCTCCCTTTCATAGGATAGAATAGTTTATGGACCAATCCTCCCACAACTGAAAATTTATTCCTCAAGCAGAGAGTCATTATTTATTTAAATATCACCTCTGATGAAGCTGAGAAACAGAACTATCTCTGGTTGCTTCGATCCTGAAGGATGATTCATGGATGGATAGTTAGTGACCAGTGGCTACTTAAGTTTTAATTGATGTTTTGGGCAAAATGGAGCTAAGTTTTCTATTTTGAACTTACATGTAGATTGCAGGATCAATACATATTTTAATTAAACCACTCACTGTGCGTGCAAGGGAATCTACGTTAATATTTCTCTCTGTGTAGTATTTTTACAATTATAACAAATGTAAATGTTTTGAAAGGTTTATGAAAAATGTATTTTAAAAAATTTGCTATTCAAAGAAGGAGTGAGGGAGTGAATATTAACGTCGCACTGTTCACCACACGAGGGCTTTTGGCGACAGACCAAGTAATTTTGAACCATGGTCAAGTGACGTGGACGACACCTGAGCTGGCACCCTCCTCTCCTTACTATCACACTACACCAACGGGAAGAAGTTTCAGCTCTCGACAGATTTACGCGTCGGGTCTTTATTGGATACTAGACGATATTCAAAAAACAAGAACAAGAAAATTTTGCAAGGTCTATTTAAATTTGTTACTGATATCTCGCGTCAAATCCCAATGCAAATTGCTTACCAAGAAATAATATGCAAGACATTATGTACAGAGATTTTGACGGCATTTATGTTAATATATCGTCATTTTTTATGCATTGAAGTTGTAAATATTTTTGTCTTTTGCCTTTTTCTCTTATTTCTTGAGAATAGTTGTTGAAAATTTTTTCTAATTACTTAATGTTTATAATATAATTTAATCGAAAACGTGAGAGCATGTTTCTGAACCTTTTCTATCTGGCTTCATTAATTTTTATATTTATGCTGTGTGCAAAAAATTATTATGTAGAAGCCAAAGAGTTCAGTATAATTACTTTAAAGAAATTATGTAAAGTAAAATTGGGCAGATTCATGAGGAAAATAAAAAAAAAATTCTTTTACAACTGTATTTTATCTTCATGCATAACTCAAGATTTTATTAAAAACAAACAAACCAAGAAGTTATTTAAAACATACAGAATAGTTATATAACTAGAAGCAATTAAGAAACAGCACTATTACATTTTCATCTTTTGCAAACCACCATGCATCTTTTTTATTAAAATTAAATTTTTTTCCTATGTCAACATTAAAAACTTTTTTCAAATAACTGTAGTTAAAAAAGGCTATTTGTATTTTGAAATTTGTTGCAATATATGAAGCAAATGTAGCTTTAGAATAATGTTATAATGAACACGCCATTTTCTATCAACTGATAGTCTTACTTTAAATTTGCTTATTATTTATATACATTACTTTATTTTAATTAAACAAGGCTACTGTTAATGAATTTTTGAGTGGTTCAACTTCTATATTAATTTTACACCATTATTCTTATAGGATTACGACCGCTAATATAGTATTTCATTGATAACTTATGTTATCTCAACACTTTTTATACTCCATAGTGATTGATCGAATAATTGTACATCAATGTCTCTTTCAGAAGCAAAACAAGGGTTATTGGCAATGAACCTCGTAATTCTTAGCTTCTTTCAAGTGACGAGGACAACACTCCACTCTCGAATATTAAAATCCTCACCATCAAAAATATTTCATGGCCAAAGTAGCCTAGTAAATAAAGTAACGGACAGATTGCCATCGAGTTCGATCCTAGCACCACTGAAATCCCTAATGTACAGGGCCTTATGCATGATAAATCCGTTGGATCTGGACTGGTGTAGAATATAGGAATGTGGGTGACCACTCAGGTGTCGTCCTCGTCACTTGATCATGGCTCAAAATGACGAAGTCCGTCGCCAAAATAGGGCGAAGTTAATATTCACTCACACAAGTGACGAGGACGACACTTTATTGTCGAAGTTTCCACGCCACCAGGAGGATTTTCTAGTTATCTGACTCAACATGCATCAGCCCTTTTATATGGCGCATCAGTATTTGTCACCAGGATTTAAGCCTACTACAGGTCAGTGAGTGAGGGCTTATGAACATCGCACTATAAAGACATTTGACGGTTATCAGAGATAGGCTTCATAATTTTGAATCTGGATCAAGTGACAAAGTCGACAGCTGAACTAGAGCCCTCTAACTGCCACTCAACGGCAATGAAAGGACTTTGAATGAAACGTTACGTACATCAGTCCCTCTACTTGGCGAGTTTTCAGTAGCATCAGGGCTCAATCTTATGAAACACTAACCACAAGTTCATGACCATAACCACTAGGCTACTGCGGTGACTACTACTGGTCAGTGAGTGAATATTAACTTCACAATATTATGCTACACGTGGGCTTTTGACACGGACCTTCTAATTTAGAATCATAGTCAAGAGACGAGGACTACACCTGAGCTGACACACTTCTCTTCTAAATTCCACATCTCATCAACGGGAGGAGATTTGAGCCTCGACATATTTAACCTGCATCGGTCCCCTCTGTACGATTTGTCTTCAGCTGTAATGGCTCAAACTCATGACATGCCAGCCACGAGTCCGTTACATTGAACACTAGGCTACCGCGGCCACGACCACTATTGGTCAGAAAAAACATATGGAACAATTTCTTAAGTATTACCAATCGGCTACAGTGGCCGTTTTCGATTGGGAAATACCCGTTGTGATGAGGAGATTCTAAAAAAAAGTAAATTACGTTCTAAATTCCTTCAAATATTAGGCCCACTTTTTGTTCCTAAGTAAATCTATTCTCAGAGGAAATTTTTGCTCTCACCTAAACATTATTTGCGAATTATTTTAAGCGCCAGAAATGTTTCGAATGCACTTTCCAAACTGCTCGAGGGTTAATAATGGTTTCTACGGAGCAGACGATAAATCTCGAATGTCGAGCTTGCGAAATTGCATCGTGAATTGTAGGGGAAAAATAGAAAAACCCCTGCGAAAAGAAAATTAGTTTTGTTCTATTCACACCCCCATACACATTGTTTATCTGAAAAGGGGAGAGAAGTTCTGGAATCAGCTACACTGTAACTACGAGACGACAGGAAACAACCACTTTTTTTCGAAGCATAGAAAAAAGTGAGGATAAAAACAAAAAGAGAAATAAAAGTCTTTTCAAGACTAAATTTTTGAATAAATTCTACAAATACAATAAGGAAAGAGTGGCAAAAAAATTTATAACATCTTTTTTTTTTTTCTAATCTCTATAGAACACCTGTAGGTTTGAAATTTTTGAATGATTCTTAAAGAACGTATTGTATGGGGAAAACGACACAATGCAGTGTTATAAAATATGTATATAGTTCGCAAAGCAAAAAATTTAAAGTTTAAAAACATGGATCAATAAGTCCCCGGGCTAACAGGATGGCGCTGTGTAAACCAGTAACCCGGTCTTTCAAAAGTACTAACCTTTTCGAAACGTGTCAAAATTTAAGTCGATCGGACCAGAAACAGCTGAGTTATCGGGGTTTGGGAGAAAAAGTCTTTTTTGGGTTTGTTTAAAAAAAAAAACGGTTTCGTGTTCTGATAAAACATTTTTTTAAGGGGTAAAAACCCCGTCGCAAAACAATGGATTGGCCCGGACTCTGTCCTCGAAACGATTTGTCGCTGGTTTGCCGATTTTAAAAACGTTCTCCGACCAAATGAGCGGAACGCCGGGAGACCTGGAAACCCTTACCCGGGAAAAAAGTGGTGAAGTGACAAAAAAATTTTAATGAAAAACGTAAAATGGCTCCGTGAGATTCGAGATGACCAAAATATCAAAGGAAGTGTATTTACTATCCTCCATGAAAATTGAGCATGAAAAAAGGTTTTTTTAATGGGTGCCCCGATTGCTTTCGATGGCAAAAAAGCAACGGTCGTGATTCAAAACTGTTTATCGCTTTTTGCAACAAAAAATTTTTCGTCGTTAAGACCATGGGCGCAAAACATCACTACCTCCCGAGTCGAAGCGGCGTCTCGGTGGGCACGTGGCGAAAGCCGTCGAAGCGTCCAAACGCACGTCAGCTGGCAAAGTCATGGCGTCAGTTTTTGGGATACGCATGGCGTGATTTTCATTGACTACCCGAAAAAGGTAAATCGATTAACAGTGATTATTATATTGACTTGCTGGTGCGTTGGAAGGAGAAATCGCAAAAACGACCGCACATGCAGAGAAAAAACCCTTTTTTCACCAAGACAATGCACCCGCCACAAGTCGATGAAACAATGGCAAAATTGAACGAATTGGGCTTTGATCTGCTTCCCCACCCCCATACTCGCCAGATTTAGCCCCAGTGACTACTGGCTCTTTGCTGATCTTAAAAATGGCCCGGGGAAAAGATTTGGCTCAAATGAGGAGGTCATCCTGAAACTGAAGCTTTTTTTTGAAGCGAAAGAAAATTTTTTTATAAACATGGTATTGAAAAATTGGAAAAGCTTTGGGAACGATTGTATCACCCAAAAAGGTGATAATGTTGATGAATAAAAAATTTTGCAAAAATGTTGTTTTCATTGTTAGTCTCGGACTTATTGATCCATGTGTTAGAAACGATTATGAAAGAGGTAAATACTTTGTATTTGGATACAAACGGAAACACACAATCACCTGGGGCAATTATTTTGTATGTATTCTCTTAGTTTGTAAATTCAATTTTTTTTGTAGTCACAATATTTACTTTGGTTTACTTTTCTTCGGTAAATATTGGAACATACTACTGAAAATCTCTCAAATTTCTATTTGTCTTTATTATGAAAAGAATTTTGTACTAGTTAAAAGAAATATTTAAAAAGTGTAATTCACTTTGTATGAATAGTTAAACATACTTTAAAAAATTGCTAATATATAATAAGAACGAGAGAATTTTTTAAAAAAAATTCGAAATTTAACTCAATGCCCAGTGTATTTTTTTGCAGCATATAAATTCGGTATATTACTTATTTCTTTCTAGTTAAATCGTTGACTCCTGTGTTTCTTATAGTTTCACTTTAAAGTAACCAAGATCGAAAAGTAAAGTTGTATTAATTACAATAACTTTACCTTTATTTTGCTTACATTTTTGCTAGCTAGAACAAAAGTATAGTTTATATGATGTTTTTGTAAGTAATGTCATCCAATTATGCAATTTTTGCAAAGAAAATATCTCTGAAATATTTTTTTCAATTTGTTGAAACATATATTATTGTCTATAATACACAGTGAAGATGTTTAAAAAAATACAATATTATTTTTAATTCCAAAGGAATATATAAGAAATATTTCAATAAAATAATCCTGGAAAACTAATTGAAATTATTTGGTAAATCAGCATTTCTCAAACTGCAGGTCGTGCCCTCGTAGAGTGGCGCCATAATCCTACACGAGGGGCGCGAGCATATCAAAAAGTTGAAAATAAAAGATTATTTAAACAAATGTTAATTTTCTGAAAGAGATCAAAACAGAAAAAGAACAAATCATTACTTATAAATGTATCAGTACTGTGTGCACAATGTATTTAATATAATTAATTTAACAATACTACATTAAAAAAAGTTTAATATTAACTAGTGACCTCCACATGGGCTTATCTTTGACATCAGGTTTTCACAAAGGAAAGTTTAGTAATAGATATTGATACTCTAAAATCGGTTTTTATATTTAGCTGTGTGTGTGAGATATTCATTTTGTCTTCAAAGTAACCATGGTAGAAAATCCGGTTTCACAAAGGAAGGATGTTGGAAATGGAAGAATAGACATTAGAAATGAATGATTGAGAAAAAAAACATTTAATTTAATTAAAAATTATTTTACAGACAGTTTCAGTTTAAAAATTTGAAAGGAAAAGTAACATATTACTTAACCTGTTACTTAAAAGAAACTTATAAAAGTTTAATTCTTATCTTGATAATTTGTACGGGTTATAATAAAAGTCGCATTATAGTTTTAGCAGCGTGAGTGAATATTAACGTCGCACTGTTCAGCTACACGAGGGTTTTTGGCGATGGACCACGTAATTTTGAACCATGGTCAAGTGACGTGGACGACACCGGAGCTGGCACCACTCTCTCCTAACTACCACACCACACCAACAGGAGGACGTTTCAGCTCACGACAGATTTAACGTGCATCGCTGCCCTACACGGTGAGTCTTTAGAGGTACTGGCTTCGAACTCATGACATGCCTGTCATGATCCGGTACCTTGACCACTGGGCTACCGCAGCTCCATAGTGTTGGCGGCAAGGTACATTATATTGCATTCAATTGTTTGTTATTGTATGAGGGACACAATGAAAGCTATGATTGAAAATTGGGTCACGAATATTGAACGTTTGAGAAGAACTGTGCTAAATAATTGCTGAAGAAAACTTTCGACGCAACGTGGAATTAAATGTCATGATATATAAAGGGACCAGCCAACCTGAAACGAATGCGTCCTATATCTAAAGTTTATTACACTCCAGAAATTCTCCCACACATAATTCATTTTAATAGATCATCTTAATTATTCTAACCTCTGTCCCAACACTGCTTTAATATTTATGAATGCATGGACACACATTCTCCATCTCCAAGTCTTCAAAGAATTGAACTGTTTACCTGCCGTACGCCCTAAGATTGAGCATTTATTCTCCAAGCGGTGAGCTCCAATGATTCGATTGGGGTGCTTAATTATTTATTCAAATCTCGCCACTGCTAATCTCGGCGGTTAAACGACCCTTCTCGTTAATTGGCCAGATTCTGATGAATTAGCCGTTGTGTCCCTCGTGACCAACGGCTATTTTAGAGAACAAAAAACAAACACTCTTGGGGAAAATATTTAAAATAATCAGAAAAAAAAGGAACATACTTAGTGACTTCTGAATTTTTGTGTTACCATGCTGAAACTTATATCTGCCAATAAAAGGGAACTAAATAGCAATAATAATGTATTGTGAATAAAACAATTATACAAGGAATTTAATACAAAAACGTTTTTTCTTTTAAAATATGGAATTAAAATGTAATCATTATTTTTGGTGAGATTGTTTGAGGCGATTATTTCCAAATTTTTACACTAAACAAGCAATTAATTTGCACACAAAACAGAATTTATTTAAATTTTATTTTGCACATTAAGTATAATTTTTTCTCTGAGCTTTTCTATTTTTTTTTAAAAATTTTTTTCATTAGCGTTGTTTAAGGTTTATTAAAATAAAAATATATTTTCAAAATGAAAGTATTTCATTAAGGAAAAAAAAACAATTAGTCCTCTTTCGCGCCGTATCATAAAAATATTAACAATTAAAAATTAACCTCGTATTTTGAGTTTCAAATGTTTCATGATTATATTATTACAAAATGCCTACTCATTTATCATTAGGTTGTTAGGGAGAAAATTTTCCATTTTTATTAACAATACAGTCGAAGTCATTTAGAGCAGAACACTTGTCATTCATGCCTCGAGTTGCTGAACAATGCGACGTTAATATTCACTTATTCACTCATCTTCTTCACTCTACCTTAAATGGCCGCGGTAGCCTAGTGGGATAGGTATCGGATCGTGGCTTGCCTTGTCACGCGAGTTCGAGCCCAGTACCACTAAAGACCCGCCTTGTATGTCAGCGATGCACGTTAAATCTGTCTAGAGCTGAAACGCGTCACCTCCTGGTGGTGTGAGGCCGGATTGGGAGAGGGAGTGCCAGCTCGGAAGTGTCGTCTACGTCACTTGACCATGGTTCAAAATTACGCGGTCCGTTGCCAAAAGCCTTCATGTAGCAGAACAGTGCGACGTTAATATTCAATCAATCAATCTCTACCCCTTATGTCTGTATATTACGCTTTAATTTCGAAAGACCTTTTAGGTGCTAGTCTGATATCACGGGGCAAGGCGCCAAGCGGCGATTGTTGTCGCTGGAATAGAATCCAAGATGACTGCCTGGTGGTTTTAAATTATCAGGATGATAATTTTACGAAATTGTGCTTTGAAATACATTGAAATATATTTCAAAAGAAGAATATAGGAAGAGACTGAGGATAACAAAGATCAATAAATAAATAATGAATTATATACAATATAATCTAATAAAATATTACATGTATTAATAATACTATGCAATATATAATTACAATCGTATATAATCTAATAGTAATTTTATATAATATTTATATGTAGTATTGTTTAATAATAAATATGATACATAATAATAATCACATAATATAATTTAATAGTAGTTAAAAAAAAGAATAATCATTTATTGTAATATAAAAATTATACATAAGAAAACTCATATAACGGTAAAATTATAAATAAATAACATACTAATTATAATCAAAGACAAAATAATAATTATCAATAAATAACATGATGATAATTATAAATAAATATAATAAAAAAACAATTACTATAGATAACGAATATTGTACGATTATTACATATAATAATAATTGTATTTTTATATTATATTATTAATAAAATAAGTACATAACATATATTAAAATTAATAATGTATATTGATTAAAAAGAACTGAAAACTTGCAATATTCCAAAAACTGCAAAAATATCAAGGTAACCCAGTGGTTCTCAAACTTTCAATACTTGCGACCCAATATTCAAACATAATTTTTATCGCGCACCCCCTCCCCTCCATACACTAACAATTTATTAAATTCAATAATACGATACTTTGATGATAAATCTACAATATGATTTAATATGATTTAAATCTCTTAAGTTCCACCAGCGCATATAAACGTCTCGCTCAGCTAAAGTGCTCTTTTCCCCGGACGAATATATACGTCTGTCAAAAGTACGATCTTTTCTGTGCACTTTTAATATTCCGCAGGCTCTTTGGAATACAATAAAAAGACAATGTTTGCGAAGGATGTACTTATATTTCAGAGGAGATTTGCTTATTTTTATTCCTTCCCCTTCCCTAATACATCATATAAGCACGTCCACGTGGAAAACGGTGGCAACGGGGAGCGAATCGCATAACTTTTATGATCGGCAGTTCAGAGATTCATTATAAACCGCACAAATTATCAAGGTAAGTATTAATTTTTTTTAATAGTAACACAGCCATGGTGTGGTAATTATTATACTTATTCTTAACTTAATATTGTTAAATTAATTATGAAATACATTATACAGTACTGATACTTTTATAACTGTATTATATCAGTGTAAATCTGTATTCTATTTTTTATTATGTCAGAATGTATTTTTTGTTTGTTTACTTTCAGTAAACTAGTAAGTTTTAAAATAATCTTTGGTTTCCACTTTTCAATATTTTTTGTAGAGTTATCACGCCCCGCAAGGGGGGCGCGCCACACAGTTTGAGAAACGCTGAGGTAACTACAATTGTAATATTATCGCCCATAAACAACAACTTGGTGCGTGCCCCTTGATATCAAACTACACTCATGGACAAAAAATTACCGCACCAAGAAATAATTGCGGGAACGTAACGAAACTTGGCATGAAGGTACATGTCGGAGAGATATGCAAATGATTAGAAATGCAGCGTGATTGCACATTGCGGATAGCCGGCAGATGGCGTTTAATGTCGTTCTTCGTTGAGAAATAAACATGTAACCAAAGCATGTCTGAGTATGTTTAATCGTTTACAGAGAATTGTGAGGTAGACATACCATTACGCCGTTTTCGAAGACAATATGAGTAGCTGTCACAGTTTGAGAGAGGGGGGGGGAATCGTCGGCATGATAGAAGCTGGGTGGTCAGCTAGGCGAGTAGCTCGTCAATTAGGGGCTCTGATTGTGTTGTGATAAGGTGTTGGGACCAGTGGATCCGGTGTGAGTACCCTTCCCTGGCCTGCCCGATCCCCAGATTTGTCTCCATTTGAGCATATCTTCAATCATTTGCGAAGGCGAGTTGGGCATCCTACAAGTGTGAACGAATTAGAGGCTAGGTTACAGCAAATATGGAACGAAATGTCTCAAAACATCATACAGAACTTGTATGCCTCAATACCCGATCTTATCGCATCATGCATTCGCGCTATATATAGAGGGTATTAAATCCTCCATTCTTTTGCATCTTTTTCTGAAATAAATGATCCTTTTTCTTAGAGTTTCTAATCATTTACTTACATCAAAGTAGTCTTTACGTATGTAAAATTTCGTTTCATTTTGACGACTCCTTTTTGGTGCATTAATTTTTTTTGTCCATGTGTGTTGTTTCAAAGGGCTCTTGTGCAAGAAGAAAAATCATTGAACTGAACAGAACTTCACATGACAGATTATTTTAATTCATGCACAGTCAATTTATTTAACAAATTCGTTAAATCCCGAAAAACAGTTCGTTATTTGGGAGATTCCTAAAATAGAGATTCGTCACTTCATGTACTTTAAAAAAACTACACAAAATGAATTTTAAACTCATAAACACTATACATTAATCAAAAAATTAATTATTCAAACATTTTTTGTAAATTATTATTATTATTTTTTTATTTCATAAATCTTACCCATCAAAAAGAAATCTGCAAGGTAAACAAGGGAAAAAACAAAAAAAAAAAATTGTCCAAGACTACACTGTATTTTCAACTTTAAAAAACAATTTTATATTAAAGTTAAGGAATCTTTAACATTTTCTAATTTAAAGCACAGGACATTATTTTATAACCAGTCATTTTATCTATACACTTCCACATACGTCCTTAAATTTGATTTTTGTGAGAACATCTGTTAGTTTTATTTGAAATTTTTATTTGAAAAATTAACTACAGTTTTAAAAAAAAAATCTAAAAAACACTCTTTTATAGTTAATCGAAATATGTTATAATTTTATCTTTTAGCCGCCAAATCTGGAAATGAGATCTAGAATGAGTCGCCAGATGCGGGATGGGATCTGAAAATGGGGAATCGTTTGTCCTGATGATACTGATCAGGACAATGAAATAAAATTATTTAATTGTTGTATTGCCATTGGTCCTGGACAAGCGAGCAAAACCTCGAATTAATCTGACTTTCTAATGTGGGTAAAAATAGAATTCACAGATTCCGTAACATTCTAGGAAAACTTATATAAAAGGGTGTGTTAATTAAGGCATTTTTATTTCAAGCACCGGATAAAACGTTCACGGACATTGATCACCCTAAAATGTGTTAAAAGTGAGAAATGTTTTTAAAATAGGGAGAAAAAAGTTTGAGAAAAAGTTCATTAAATAGAAAATATTCTTCTCCATTTGAAGCTTATTTAGCGAAGAAAACAATAAAATAATCTTGATCCAAGGAAAATTTTGCAAAATAGAAAAATTCGTTAAATTGAGGTTTGCAAAATAGAGGTCTGATTGCAAACAGATATAAGAAAACGAGGAATTTCAAGGCACTCTCTTCATATAATATACGGCTCTATTTTTTTTTCTTAATTAGATGAAGTTCCTCTTTTTTTCTTAGAAAAACAACATCAGATTTCCCATTATTTAAACAAGTATAGTTCTCTTCAAGGAAGTCAGCTAAAAACTTAAATCTACAGAGATACAGAGACAATAACCTAATTTTTATTCTTCGAGGGTTTTTTTCCGAGATGCATTCTTTTTTCTTCTTTTTTTCACTTTAAATAAAAATGTGCAAAAAACATTCCTACCCATGAAAAACATTTTTTATTTTTTTATTTTTTACAAATAAAGGAAGTTTTATGTTTAAGTGAAGGGGTGGGGAAAATCCTGAGGCCCCTCACTTTCGACATACACACAGAACCCCTCAAATGAAGATGATTTTTTGTGACAAGGTTCTATTCACTCAGCTATTTGCATACGAATAAAGTAGTGGAACGGATGCTGAACACTTCTTAGCAAGTCTTTTTTTAGGAATGCTCAGGCATGCATTTTTTTCTCCTTATAAATCATCTTCGCCTCAGTATTCAGTGCATTCTTTTGTAGGGTGATAGCATTTGACACAATATGAGATTGGTTGGTGAAGTTTACAACCAACTGAACCAACTATTTTCAAATTGAAATGAAATGGTGTATATCTCCATTATTTTGTTTCTCAAAGACTATTCGATAACAAAAAGAATCTTTGAAAGATAGTTATAGTTTATTACACACACATTTTGCGTTATTAATTTTTTTAAAGCAAGCTTTCTTTAATAAGGCATGGTGTTTCATAAGTACATTGAGGACTAACGTTAATCGGTTTTACTTAATTTATAAAGGAAAATAATTTCAAACGCATGAAAGCCAGAAACAGCGTACTAGATTATTTTTTTAAAAAATATTAAGTTCTTATTTTATACAAGGGACAAAACAAACAAATCATTTAATTCCGGTGAATTTATTAATTTTATTTTTAATTTTTTAAAATTTAAATTATGAGAGAAAGCAACTCAAATTAAGTAGCATAATCGAAAAAAAACCCTCTGCATAATACAGTTAAATGTACTTTTGAATTTCTAGTGCACTAATTGTTCGAGAAAAAAATTTACACTTTGGATATGTCTCATAAAAATGACCTAATAATAGACTGTTACTTAAATATCCCATTGTTAAACCGTAGATTAAAACTCCCAAAAAGGCAGTCTTTTTTCCCCTCACCCGTTAAAAAAACAAATTCCTCTGCTCATGCTCCTTCGGTATTAGCTCGTGAACAAAGCCATTAGAGGAATAAAAACCTGTATTTAAATAAAACACTTACTGGAAATAAATGTGAAGGGTCTAATGATAAGCAAATTATATAAGTCAGGTTTCCAAAACGTCTTAACAGCACTCAAAATCACTATAAATGAATCTTCTTTATGTAGACGACTTCGCTCAAATTCGAATGAATGTGAATGTGCAGATTCGTGGTGCTTCATGTTTGACATTTGGTAAACATGGCATTTCAGATTCTTACTCTTTTGCGGAAATTTTCTACTCATCTTTCTTCCATACATAAAATGCCCTTAAAATTTTAATCATTCTTCACATCAAAATAAAATAACAATATTGTAAATAATATTATATAAGGGGTCAAAGAGGGTGTTAAATTTTTTAGAGGTCTAAAAAATATAAACAATTTTCAAACACGTATAATTTTTTTAAAATTTTTTAAAAAAATTCCAATTTTTTACCCCTTATTTAAAAAGGGAAATGACTTCAAAAAAATTGAAAAATGTTTAAAATAAAAAAAGAATTTTTAAAAAGTTAAAACATACGAAAAAAAGAAACATTTCTATAAGAAATAAATTAAGTTTACTTGGGCATGCTATTTTTTTAAAATAGTAGTTTTAATTAAAGTTGTTGATTAAAAAAAGTTAAATGATCCCCTTATGACCCCTTTTAGTTTTTTTAAAAATAAATAGAGTAATAAATTATATTTTTTAAAAATTAAAATAATATATTTTCAAATTTTTTAAAAAAAATATATAATTTTTTTGTCAAATATTTTGAAATACTAAATACATATTACTCTTAAATGACATATAAAGAGTATGATACATTTTATAATTCTGTAAAGTTTTACACATCAGAGGCTACTATTTTAGAAAATAGCGTAGCAACGCAAAAAGTACTTAATATTTATTACAGAATTATCTCTTATTTTCATTTGCTTATAATTTTTAAAATTACGATTATATTTTAAACATTTTGTACTTTTTTTAAGCCACAATCCTTTGTAAATAATGTGTAAAAGATTCGAATTATTTCTTTTAAATCTAAAAGAATTGTACCTGTTTGAAAATTGTTTATATTTTCACCCTTCCAAGAAAAATTAACACCCCTGAGACCCCTTACATTATTGTGTATGTGAGCATGCGCGGAAACAATGCAACAAAAAAAATGATTATTATATTCGTGAATGCATGAAAAGAGGATTACTGGAAAATTGAAAATATGCGGGAAAAGAAAAACTTAATAACAAAGGTTATTATATTTGAGTATATGCGAACAAGATCATCATGTTTTTTTAAAATTTGCCGGGGCCAGTTTTCCCCCAAGGGGTATATAACGGCATTTGAAACGGTTTTTTTTTATTTCTCGAAATTTATCATTACCCAATTAATCATGGCAAGTCATACCCTTAATGTTCAACAACAGCCTCAAAAAATAGGGGATTAAGACCTTACTAGGGATCAAGTTTCCCAATGACCATTCTACTCATAATTGACGGTGTTATACATAAATACCGAATAAATAATTAGTTATCCACTATATTCTTCACTTTTTATCTTGTCAAAAAATATGAACCTTTAAATACTGACAGTTTGAAAACAATATCATTAGAATTATGTTTTTTTTCCTTTCACTATTATACTGTATTCCCCCAAAGGGAATTTAATTATATTGCCCCCCAAAAAATATTCAAAAAACCTTTTTTAAAAGCAGTGCTGGTTGATTCAAAAATAGTGTGACTCTTTTCAGAGCATCATAAATTTTCATTGAATTATGTTATTTGCATGAAACGATCAATGTAATTTCATTTATCATAGTACATTTGCCATAAGCGCTTAGGTCAAGCCAAAAGAGCTTTTTCGACCATTTTTGAAGGGTATTTTCCAACTTCCTCTTTCATTGCTCTTTGAAGCCTTATAGTGTTCTTACTTTACGTCAATTTTAAATTTATTTTTAAAAAATATCCCCCATAAAAATAATCTGGGGAAAACCCGTCAAGGGGTATTGGTAGCCACCCAAGAGGGAATTTTTTTTAAACTTTTTAACCATTTTTTTGGTTGATTTTTTCAGTTTTGACTTGGTGCAGAAACCCTTGGGAAAAAAAGTTTTCTTTAGAGTAAGAACGTTTACTTTCCTTGATAGTGTGCTTCAATTTTTTTTTATACTGTTTAGCATTTATTTTAGCCCTTGGTTCTACAAAAAATGGTTTGGTTAAGCTTTGAGAGGAAATTCCTATTCATACCATAACACATGAAGGCCACCTTGCCTTTTGCAAAATGACTGCAATCTTTACGACGCTTTTCACATAAAATATATTGTTCACCTGAAATACATCTTCCGTTTTTTGTTAATGAAGCAGTGCTTCAACCATAGTTACCCATGTTTTATATGTACCTTTGTGTAACATTAAATGCAGAGACAAAGAACGTGTTCTTTTTCCTACGGTCTTTGCAGACATTTTTTGACCAACTGGTTTATTTACTTTTTCAAACCAATTATCTTTACCTGATGACAAATTGTCAATTGCGATACCTGTAGTTTCTTTTTATAAGTATTTGACGCGAGGACTTCCCCACGGCGATTAGTCGTTTTAATTTCCCTTTTTTTTTTTCCACCGATGACTTCCTTTTGTCTACATTTTTTTTTCCCGGAGCTTTTTATTGCTTAGCAAATTTTTTTTTTCTTTTTAAAGTTTTTTATAGCAATACATTAGAAAAATGTCCTGTCTGAATTCTAAATGTTTTATTTATAACAGAATTTGAGAAACCACATTCCCTTAAAAAACTGAAAATTTAGTTTTTGGGTTTTTAGGTTTTGATTTCGGGCAAAAAGTACCCCACTATTAAAAATAGTTAGATTGGTAATTTAAACGCTTTATTATTAAAAAGTAACTGGCAGTAAAGAGATTAAAATTTACCAAAAATAGTTAAATGCTTTTAAAAATTTTGTCACACTTTTTTGAAACCCCTATCTAAAGCATATTTCTACCAAAACATTGTTACACTAATACTAATAAATTACATGCTTATTATATATACTTCTGATAGTATTCAATATTTTGTTTTATTTTTATAAATACAATGTCTAAAAACAAAAATACAAAATATGAGGACCAGGGAAATTTTCTTGTGAAATTGCCAAAAACGAAATATATCATTAAATGTTACAAATACACAATGTATATTTTTTTCGAATATAATCTACTCCACTACAACTATTATTTTACATAATATTTTTGTCAAACGTATTTTGACTGCATTCTCCGAACTGCCCAAAGGATAATAATGATTTCCAGGAAATAGACGACACATTTTGATAGTGGAGCGAAATATCGCCAGACACATCCCTGAGGGCATGGAGAGGAAGCTCTAGAAAAATATAAACTTTTGTTTCCACTTTCCTTCTCAAAAAGAATAGAATACTGGACACAAGCCATCGAAGAAGTTTATATGAAGCTACAAGATGACTAGACCTGATATACTCTTTCCATAGCAAATAAATATATGAGAAAAAATCAGGAATCATAAAATGGAACGATGTTTTTATAATGACAGAAGATGTTTTGGTAAAAGCTTTTCGAAATAAATTATACCTATATAATCTAAAATGATGAAAGAATTTTTTTTTTACTTCGACTGATGTCTGTAAAGCCCCGTTCAAAAATCACAGTGCTTGAAATATCAGATAAAGGATTTAAAGGGATAGGGTAGAACTTCTTCCCTCTATCAGGAATCAATACTACAGATATGAGTCTGTAGGTTGGTGTCCTATTTTTCATGTATTAGAAACTCTTGTTGAAACGCATCTTAAAATTTAAGATATCCGACTACGTTCGTAACCATGATTTTAAAATAGCGCATAAATGCATAATTTTCATGATATTTAGTGTCACTTAGATTAGAATGCATGTATAAAATTGTTTTAGGACATTATGACAAAAAAAACTTATTTAAATACAATATTTTGGCAAAAAATGAAAGAATAACCTTTTTTCAAAACGTTCTCCTTTTACAAAAAAATGCTTCTACAATAATAATATTTTGTGTGTGTGTGTGTGCTCATATAAAGTAAAGACTTCTCCATAGAATCTGACCTAGGATTTTTGAAAAATTCACATGATTTTTAGGGTTGCCACCAATTGAAATAATTATCGGCGTTTTTTTTCTTAAAATTACTCCCCTCTATTGTTGTAAAATATGGATAAATCCACTTCTAAGTTATATATTTCAAAAATTCTAGTTCAATCTATGTACAGAGTTCTGAGCTATGCACAGACAAAATATTGTTATAATAGAAGCATTTTTCATAAAAGGAGACTATTTTGAAAATGGGTCATTCTATGTTCATTTTTTGTCTCAAAATATTGTACTTAAATACTTTTTTATTAAAATAATATTCTTAAAACAATTTCATATGCGTTTTCTAACCCAAGTGACACTAAATATCATAAATATTATCCATTTATACGATTTTGCAAAATCACATTTCCAAATGTAGTCGGATACCTTAATGGAAATTTCTAGGAAATATCTAAGGAACTAAAGAAATTAAAGTATTTAATGTAAAAAAAATACTTTGCTCTTAGTATGGCACTGGTTTCTCTGGAACCTGGGGAATTCAGGATACTAAACAAAATGAATCATCTTTCACAAATATCAGCTAATGAAATGTTAGTGGTAACGCAAGACTAATCGTATTTTCGTTACATAAGATCTATTATCTTATAACCAATTTGAAAAAGAAAGGGAAAAAGGGTTCTTTTAAACAGCTTTCTTGCTGTTATTGTTTATTTTTTAAATTTTTCATATAAATGAAAAACCAGTTTATTGGGGGTTATTTTGAATGGGAATTTTTACAGCATTTTTATTTTTTAAAAACAAATAATAATGCTTATCATCTACTATCTTACATCTTATTTCCTGTAGTACCCGTAGAATGGGAATTTCCTGTAGTACTCCAATGTTAACTGTCAATTTAAAATGATTAATTGCAAACTTACGAAAACTCAATTTTTTTCATTTTGGGGCATTTATCATTGTAAAAATTTCGACACTTTACAAAATAAAGAAACATGCAGCACATGAGATGAAAAAACTGTTTTTTTTTTACACAAAATTATTTCTGAAAACTATGTGATGCAGATCTAAAACAAGCACATTGATAATAAAAAAATCTTATAGATCGGAATGGATTTTTTTTCCCAATCTTTTAGTGTAGTTATGATGCCTAATGTACAAAATTTTGAAATTTGAGATTAGTTCATCTAAGTTTCAATTTCCCAAAATTTATATCAGATAGAACTGGAATTCATCATTGGGAATTAAATTGAACCCTTAAAAAGGGAAAAAGAAGCCCCGGGGGGGCCAAGAGTCAATCAAGCTCATGATTTTTTTTAATTTTGTGAAAACTGAATCTTAGAAGGAGAGAAGTCCCGTGGGGCACAGAGTCACCCCAAGCTCATGAAATCTTTAATTCTGTGAAAACTGTTTGTTTGTTACAAAAAAATTTTTGTCAGTGCTCTCTTATTGGACAGTTTACATGGGAACTAAAATCTGTTTGTCGCATATCTCCCTCATTCTTAAGAATGTCATACGATCATTTTGTTCCAAAATATTTCCTACGAACATCTATGTTTTTTTCACTGTGAAGGGTTTAAAAGGTATGACTGATGTGCTTCATGACTCATTACGGTTCAAAAATGTAAATTAACAAAATATTAAAAGAAAGGGAAACATTTTGTGATTTTATTGGGATGATTTTGAAACTTCGAAAAAAAATATTGATCAAGCAAGAAAGAACCTGATGAAATACTGGATAAATTTTCCCTGACTGCGAAAGCAAATTTGAAAAAACGTTTGGTCAAAAGGAAGTTTTTGAAATCCACCAAAAGAACCTCAAAAAAAAGATAGAAACCTCAAATGTGTCCACAACACACACTTCGCCCTGTAAAAAAAAACCCAGAAAAAGTTCAGCATTTTTTTTGACAATCATCCAGGGACAACAACACTACAATAACGTAAAAACAAAATGCGACAAAATATTTGTCTCAAAATATCTTTTTTGTAATGGTGTCAAAAAAATTGTTTTTATTTTTTAAAAAGGGCCCACACATTTGAAACTTTTTTTTTATAGTTATCCATTTTTTTATATGTACCTTTGTGTAACATTAAATGCAGAGAAAAAGAACGTGTTCTTTTCTACGGTCTTTCAGACTTTTTTAAACTGGTTTATTTATTTTTTTACAATTTATTTTTTACCTGATGACAAATTGTCAATTGCGATACCTTAGTTTCTTTGATAAATATTTTGACGCGGGACTTCCTACGGCGATTAGCCCTTTTTTTAGTCGGCAATTTTTTTTTTCCACCGATGATTTCCCCTTTCGTCTACTTTTTTTTTTCCTGGAGCTTTTGATTGCTTAGAAAATTTTTTAATTTTTTTTTAAAAAGTTTTTGTTAGAAAACCCATTAAAAAAAATTCATGTCAATTTTTAAATGTTTTATTTATAACAGAATTTGAAAAACCCACACCCTTTAAAAAAATCTGAAAAAAATTTAGTTTCGGGTTTAAAGGGTTCTGATTTCGGAGGCAAAATGTACCCCACTAAAAAAAATAGTTAGATTTTAATTTAAACCTTCTTTTTAAAAAAATGTAACTGGCAGTAAAGAGTTTAAAAATTTCCCAAAAAATAGTTAAATGCTTTTAAATTTAGTCACACTATTTATGAATAAACCCTCTATCAAAAATATTTCTCAAAAACATTGTTACACTAATACAATAAAATTACATGCTTATTATATATACTTCTGATAGTTTTTAAGTTTTTTTTTTAATTTTTATAAATACAATGTCTAAAAAAAAAAATACAAAAAATATGAGGCCCGGGGGAAATTTTCTTTTGAAATTGCCAAAAGAAAAAATATATCATTAAATGTTACAAATACACAATGTATATTTTTTCAAATTTATAACCCTACTCCACTACAACTATTATTTTACAAATTTTTTTTTAAACTATTTTGTGCATTCTCCAACTTCCCAAAAAGGGTAATAATGATTTCAGGGGAAAAAGACGGAAAATTTTTTATAGTGGAGCTTGCAGAAATATCGAACACATCCCTGAGGGGATGGAAGGAAGGCTCTAAAAAAAATATAAACGCCCCTTTTTCCCTTTTTCCCAAAAAAATAGAATACTGGACACAAGCCATCGAAGAAGTTTATATGAAGCTACAAGATGACTAGACCTGATATACTCTTTCCACTTAGCAAAAAAAATATATGAAAAAATCAGGAATCATAAAATGGAACGATGTTTTTATAATGACAAAAAGATGTTTGGTAAAAACTTTTTGGGAAAAAAATTTATACCTATATAATCTAAAATGATGAAAAAATTTTTTTCTTCGACCCCGATTTTTAAAACCCCGTTCAAAAATCCCCCAGTGCTTGAAATATCCCGATAAAAGGATTTAAAAGGGGTGGAATTTTGAACTTCTTCCCTCTATCGGGAAACAATCCCCACAAATATGAGTCTGTAGGTTGGTGTCCTATTTTCATATTAAAGAAACTCTTGTTAAAGCATTTTAAAATTTAAAAGGGATCCGGTACGTTTAACCAAGGTTTTAAAATACCATAAATGCATAATTTTCATGATATTTTTGTGTCTCTTAGATTAGAATATATGTATAAAAAATTTTTTTTAGGACTTTTCAAAAAATTTTTTAAATACAATATTTTGGCAAAAATGGGAAAAATAACCTTTTTTTAAAAAGTTCTCCTTTTACAAAAAAAAACTTCTATAATAATATTTTTTTGTGTGTGTGCTCATATAAAATAAAAACTTTCTCAGAGAGTCTGATCCCAGGATTTTTTTAAAAAAATTCCCCATGATTTTAAATTTTTCCACCAATTTTAAATAATTAAACGGCGTTTTTTTTTTAAAATTCTCCCCTCTATTGTTTAAAAATATGGATAAATCCACTTCTAAGTTATATATTTCAAAAAATTTTAGTTCAATCTATGTACAGAGTTCTGAGCTATGCACAGACAAAATATTTTTTAAAGAAGCATTTTTTCATAAAAGGGGGACTAAATTTTTAAAAAGGGTCATTCTATGTTCATTTTTTTCTCCAAAAAAAAGGCCCAACCCTTTAAAAACTTTTTTTTAAAAAAAATTCTTAAAACAATTTTTATATCGTTTTCTAACCCAAGTGACACTAAAAAATCATAAAATTTTCCCTTTATACGATTTTTTCCAAAAACCATTTCCCAAAAATTTTGTCGGATATTAATAAATTTTTGGGGAAAAATCTAAGGAACTAAAAAAAATTAAAAATATTTAATGTAAAAAAAAACTTTTTCTCTTAGTATGGGACTGGTTTTTTCTGGAACCTGGGGGTTCAGGAAAACTAAACAAAAAGAATCATCTTTCACAAATATCAGCTAATGAAATGTTAGTGGTAACGCAAGACTAATCGTATTTTCGTTACATAAGATCTATTATCTTATAACCAATTTGTAAAGTAAGGCTAAAGGTTCTTTTTAAACAGCTTTCTTGCTGTTATTGTTTATACTGTATTTTCATATAAATGTAAACCAGTTTTTGAGGTTATTTTGAATTGGGGAATTTTTTTTCAGCATTATATTTTTTAAAAAATAATAATCTTATCATCACTATCTTACATCTTATTTTCCCGTAATTTTTTTAGGGAAAGGGGGGAAATTTCCCTTGATACTCAATGTTAACTGTCAGAGTTCATTTAAAGATTAATTGCAAACATTACGAAAACTCAATATTTCACTGAGCATTTTTTCATTGTAAAATTTCGACACTTTACAAAATAACAGAAACATGCAGCACATGAGATGACAGAACTGTTTTTTTTACACAAAATTATTTCTTAAAACTATGTGATGCAGATCTAAAACAAGCACATTGATAATAAAGAAAATCTTATAGATCGGAATGGATTTTTTTTCCCAATCATTTAGTGTAGTTATGATGCCTAATGTACAAAATTTTGAAATTTGAGATTAGTTCATCTAAGTTTCGAATTCTAATTATATCAGATAGAACTGGAATTACATCATTGGGAATTAAATTGAATCTTAGAAGGAAAGAAGTCCCGTGGGCCACAGAGTCAATCCAAGCTCATGATATTTTTAATTTTGTGAAAACTGAATCTTAGAAGGAGAGAAGTCCCGTGGGGCACAGAGTCACCCCAAGCTCATGAAATCTTTAATTCTGTGAAAACTGTTTGTTTGTTACTAAAAATTTTGTCAGTGCTCTCTTATTGGACAGTTTACATGGGAACTAAAATCTGTTTGTCGCATATCTCCCTCATTCTTAAGAATGTCATACGATCATTTTTGTTCCAAAATATTTCCTACGAACATGCTATGTGTTTTCACTGTGAACGACTTAAAGGTATGACTGATGTGCTTCATGACTCATTACGGTTCATAAATGTAAATTAACAGAATATTAAAAAGAAATGGAGCATCTGTGATCTCTATTGGATGATGTTGAAACTTCGTAAAAATATTGATCAAGCAAGAGAAGAACCTGATGAAATACTGGATAATATTCATGACTGCGAAAGCAAATTTGAGAAACGTTTGAGTCGAAAGGAAGATTTTGCAAATCCTACCTAAAGAACCTCATAAAAAAAGATAAGAAACCTCAAATGTGTACCACAACACACACTTCGCCCTGTCAAAAAAAAAAATCCAGAAAAAGTTCAGCATGTTATTTGACAATCATCCAGGGACAACAACACTACAATAACGTGAACAAAATGCGACAAAATATTTGTCTCAAAATATCATTTTTGTAATGGTGTCAAAAAAAAATCTGTGTGATTTTTATTCTTTATTAAAGGCCCACACATTTGAAACATTTTTTTTATAGTTATCCATGTTTTATATGTACCTTTGTGTAACATTAAATGCAGAGACAAAGAACGTGTTCTTTTTTCTACGGTCTTTGCAGACATTTTTTGACCAACTGGTTTATTTACTTTTTTTACAGCCAATTATCTTTACCTGATGACAAATTGTCAATTGCGATACCTGTAGTTTCTTTGATAAGTATTTTGACGCGAGGACTTCCTACGGCGATTAGTCGTTTTTAGTCGGCAATTTTCTTTTCCACCGATGACTTCCTTTCGTCTACATTTTTTTCCTGGAGCTTTTGATTGCTTAGCAAATTTTATTTCTTTTCAAAGTTTTGATAGCAATACATTAGAAAAATGTCATGTCTGAATTTTAAATGTTTTATTTATAACAGAATTTGAGCAACCACATCCTTAAAAATCTGTAAAATTTAGTTTCGGGTTTGAGGTTCTGATTTCGGAGGCAAAATGTACTCTCACTATTAAAAATAGTTAGATTGGTAATTTAAACGCTTCATTATTAAAATGTAACTGGCAGTAAAGAGATTAAAATTTACCAAAAATAGTTAAATGCTTTTAAATTTAGTCACACTATTTATGAATCAACCTCTATCTATGCATATTTCTACCAAAACATTGTTACACTAATACTAATAAATTACATGCTTATTATATATACTTCTATAGTATTCAGTATTTTTTTTTTATTTTAAAAAAATGTCTAAAAAAAAATACAAAAAAATGAGGACCAGGGGGAAAATTTTTTTGTGAAATTGCCAAAACGAAAAATATCATTAAATGTTACAAATACACAATGTATATTTTTCGAAAATAATCTACTCCCCCTACAACTATTATTTTACATAATATTTTTGTCAAGCTATTTTGACTGCATTCTCCGAACTGCCCAAAGGGGTAATAATGATTTCAGGAAATAGACGACATATTTTGATAGTGGAGCTTGCGAAATATCCCCGAAAACATCCTGAGGCTGGAAGAAGCTCTGAAAAATATAAACTTTTGTTTCCACTTTCCTTTCTCAAAAGAATAAATACTGGACAAACCATCGAAAAGTTTATATGAAACTACAAGATGACTAGACCTGATATACTCTTTCCATAACAAATAAATATATAGAAAAAATCAGGAATCATAAAATGGAACGATGTTTTTATAATGACAGAGAGATGTTTGGTAAAAAGCTTTTCGAAATAAATTATACCTATATAATCTAAAATGATGAAAGAATTTTTTTTTTACTTCGACTGATGTCTGTAAAGCCCCCCGTTCAAAAATCACAGTGCTTGAAATATCAGATAAAAAGGGTTTAAAGGGATAGGGTATGAACTTCTTCCCTCTATCGGAATCAATACTACAGATATGGAGTCTGCAGGTTGGGGCTATTTTTCATGTATTAGAAACTCTTGTTGAAACGCATCTTAAAATTTAAGGTATCCGAATACGTTCGTAACCATGATTTTAAAATAGCGCATAAATGCATAATTTTCATGATATTTAGTGTCTCTTAGATTAGAATATATGTATAAAATTGTTTTTAGGACATTATGACAAAAAAAACGTATTTAAATACAATATTTTGGCAAAAAATGAAAGAATAACCTTTTTTTAAAACGTTCTCCTTTTACAAAAAAAATGCTTCTATAATAATATTTTGTGTGTGTGTGTGCTCATATAAAGTAAAGACTTCTCCAGAGAGTCTGATCTAGGATTTTTGAAAAAATTCACATGATTTTTAGGGTTGCCACCAATTGAAATAATTATCGGCGTTTTTTTTCTTAAAATTACTCCCCTCTATTGTTGTAAAATATGGATAAATCCACTTCTAAGTTATATATTTCAAAAATTCTAGTTCAATCTATGTACAGAGTTCTGAGGGTATGCACAGACAAAATATTATTATAATAAACATTTTTCATAAGGAGACTATTTTGAAAATGGGTCATTCTATGTTCATTTTGTCTCAAAATATTATACTTAAAATACTTTTATTGAAATAATATTCTTAAAACAATTTCATATGTTTTCTACAAGTGACACTAAATATCATAAATATTATCCATTTATACGATTTTGCAAAATCACATTTCAAATGTAGTCGGATACCTTAAAGAAATTTCTGAAATATCTAAGGAACTAAAGAAATTAAAGTATTTAATGTAAAAAAAATACTTTGCTCTTAGTATGGCACTGGTTTCTCTGGAACCTGGGGAATTCAGGATACTAAACAAAATGAATCATCTTTCACAAATATCAGCTAATGAAATGTTAGTGGTAACGCAAGACTAATCGTATTTTCGTTACATAAGATCTATTATCTTATAACCAATTTGTAAAGTAAGGCTAAAGGTTCTTTTTAAACAGCTTTCTTGCTGTTATTGTTTATGCTGTATTTTCATATAAATGTAAACCAGTTTATTGAGGTTATTTTGAATGGGAATTTTTTTACAGCATTATATTTTTAACAAATAATAATGCTTATCATCTACTATCTTACATCTTATTTCCTGTAGTACCCGTAGAATGGGAATTTCCTGTAGTACTCCAATGTTAACTGTCAGAGTTCATAATGATTAATTGCAAACATTACGAAAACTCAATATTTCACTGAGCATTTATCATTGTAAGAAATTTCGACACTTTACAAAATAACAGAAACATGCAGCACATGAGATGACAGAACTGTTTTTTTTACACAAAATTATTTCAAAACTTGGTGGATCTAAAAAAAACCTTGTAAAAAAAGAAAATCTTATAGTCGGAAGGTTTTTTAATCAAGTGTAGTTATGATGCCTAATGTAAAAAATTTTTGGGAAATTTTGGTTGTTCATCTAAGTTTCAATTCTAATTATATCAATAGAACTGGAATTACATCATTGGATTAAATTGAATCTTAGAAAAAGAAGTCCGTGGGCCACAGAGTCAATCAATCATGAATTTTTAATTTTGAAAAACGGTTTTAGGAAGAAGCCCCGTGGGGGAGTCCCCCCAAGCTCAAAAATCTTTAATTCGGGAAAAACTGTTTGTTTGTTCTAAAATTTTGTCATCTCTTTTTTGGACGACGGGGAACAAAAAATCTGTTTGTCTTTCTCCTCTTCTTAAATCCGATCTTTTTTTCCCAAAAAATTTCCTAAACAGCTATGTTTTTTACTGTAACGACTTAAAGGTATGATGTGTGCTTCGACTCATTACGTTCATAAATGTAAATTAACAGAATTTAAAAAAATGGGATCTGGTCCTATTGGATATTTGAAACTTCGAAAAAAATATTGATCAAGAAAGAAAGAACCTGTAAAATACTGGATTTTTTGCGCAAATTTAAAGTTTTGAGTCGAAAGGAGATTTTTAAAAACCCTCCCTAAAGAACCTCAAAAAAAAGATAAGAAACCTCAAATGTGTACCAAAACCCCGCCCTGTAAAAAATCGAAAAGTTCAGCATGTTATTTGAAAATTCGGGGACAACAACACTACAATAACGTGAACAAAAAACCAAAAAATTTTTAAAATATCATTTTTTGGTTCAAAAAAAACTGTGAATTTTTTTTTTTTTTTAAAAGCCACACATTTGAAACATTTTTTAAGTTTGAAATATTTTGTTTTTTAATAATATGTTTTTTTAAATTATCAAGAAAAATTTAAAAAAATCCAAAAAAAATAAGTATACTTTTCAAAGAAAATTTTTCGAATTAGATTTTTATGGTATACTATAAAAAACTTTAAAAATAATTATAAAGAAAGGATTAGGGTAACTCTATCACTTGCTACCCCAAATTAGTTGGGGCATTTTTCCCGGGTTAAATTACTGGTCTTGAAAATGACACATAATGTGGTAAATGACAGATATACATTAGATGAGACACTCATTAGTTTTTTATTAACGAAAGACTGGGTACATATAAATGGCAATTAGCTACTATTGAATAATATATTATCTACTTATTGTCAGATCGTTAATTTAAAAAAAGGTTTTGAAAGATATTGTCTACAAAAATGAATCCTTGATTCCTTGAAAGTAAATCCATTTTCTAAAGTATTGAATAAAGAAGAATAAAATTTCCATCTCGTACAAAAGTAAAGTTAATTATTTTATTTTAGGCTGAAAGAACTGACACTTTTATCAATTCAAAAGTTAATCTAATTTATTATTATCATTACTTTAGTTATGTGACTTGAATTAAACCAAATGGTAGTTCAAGCTCATTAATAATATTAGTAAACATACATCTAAATCATGCCTAAAATATTTGTGCTTTATTATCAATGAATTTTTAATCACAGAAAATTGCCAGACTTTCAAAGTCTTCAGTAAAAAGTTTCTCAAAGAGAGAAAGTTCTTTCTCTTTCTTCGAATTTTTCTCTTTTGTAAGTCTGTAACACTTAAGAATTCAGCTACTCTACTTAATTTTCTAAATTTATAATAATTCTATAATAACTATTAGGTCAATCAAAGCAACTCCTCAAAGAACGTGATTAATAATATATTATTGTGAATAATTTAGAGTAATCATTAACATGGAAACGAGACAATGAATAAAATTACCCCATTAAATACTATGGCTAAAATCCATAAAAGTAATGACCTTTTGCTAGAAATTTTTGTTCCAGAAAACTCAAAGTTTTCTGAAACTTGTTGATCTAATCATAAAAAAGTCACCAAATGTATTTTGGTAGTTAGTTATTGAAGAATATCACAGGAAAATATCATGAAGAGTAATGAACGCTCAAAGTTCCTCAGATTTTACAATAATATACACCCAAATCTCTTTTTACACTATTTTGAAATCACCGGTACACGAATTTAAACAATTTTTTTGTTTTAGCACAATTTCTAAAAAAAAAAATTGAGGATTTATACCGTTTGGATGAGGACGATTTGAAGCAATTTATGGCAGTTTTTGATGATAAAGAAGTCGATAGTGGAAAAGGGTAAAGTCGATGGTGAATTTCAGAAATCAACAGCTGATTTAATTCGTGAGGGCAACAAGTATGGAATAACATTTTATTACCCATGATCCTGACATAGAGTGTGTATTAAAGTTTCTGCGTAATCTTGGGCAGTACGATATCAAAAATTTTATAATCAACTTGAGGAACCAAAAAGACAGACTCTAATAAGATTTTGTAACAACCGAAAAACCAACAGAGGCCGTTAAAAACGAATGAAATTTAAACCGACTTTTGTGCTAGATACATATCTGATACATCTACTGATGATAGCATTTTTGATCCAGTTTCTAATAAACGCGCATGCTTATTATCAAGTAGCGATGAATAGTTGTTAGTGGTTTAATTTCCAATTTTTATTTGAATTTTTATATGTTGTGTGTGTACTTATAGACTGAATTACACAGATTTTAAATTTTTTTGAAAGAAAAATGAAGTGTTTTTGTTTTATAAAAATGTAGATGGATTATTTAACACATTTTTTTTCACGATTTTCTTGGGAAAATATTTAAAAAAATTTTCATCCTACACGATTTTTTAAAAGTGAGAAACACATCCCGAAATTTACCATTTGTTGTAAGTATTTTTTTACCCGATTTTTTTTTGCACAGTTTTCTAAAAAACGTATTTACCGGGTGAAAAAAGAGTGCGGTGTAATATGTCATTTATATTTTTCATCTGAATAAAAACGGGGATAGCTGAAGTAAATGGGTATGTATACTTTAAAAAAGGGTGAAAACTTTTGGCAAAACCCCAGTTTTGCCCCACCCAAAATATATTTTGTTTTATTAATATTAAATTTTGGCTTTAAACTTTATTTTATTCTAGATAAAGAATAATTTTTCTTAAGAAAATATTGATAAATCTAAATTCTATTCATATTTTTCCCGAGGTAATTTTGTATTCACTATTTTAAGTTAAAATTTTGCTTTACAGTTTATGAAAGGGGGAAAATTTTTTCCTTACCCTCTCGGGGCAAATAATTTCATACATTTTCCCCTTGAAAATTTCCCACTAAAAACGTTACTTTTTTTAAATCATCGATATAAAATTTAATGTTAACAAAGTGCATTATTATACAATGGTATAAAAAAAGCTTTAAATAAAATTATTTTAAAAACCCTAAAAAATTTGTTTGAATTGTGTTTATATATATATATATAAACAGTTATTTATTGAATAGTTTATAACTTTTTTTATAAACATCCTTACAATTTAAAAAAATTTAAATTTTTAAAAAGAAATTATTTCAGTAAAAAAAAAAACCCCAAACAACACAATTTTTTGGGGAAAAAAATTAAAAAAACTGTTTTTATATGGGAAGTGTTCTCTTCTGTGCTGGCATTGATGGCGCGTATTTAAAATTTTAAAATTCCTTCATTTTTAAATTTAAAAGTTGTGAATGGAACAACGCAATTCTTGAAGAAACCCTCGAAACGGGGAACCGGCTCAGAAGTCTTATGGTAATTTCTTGTATGGCAAGGCAGTCTCAAATTTGCGATCCCCCGATTGGGGCCGGAGGTCATCACCATTTCAAAATCCAAAAGGGTTTTGGGTTTTTCAGGAAGTTCGTAATTGGAAAAATTCAGGGTCCCCCATTTTTTTATGATATAAAAACCAAAAATCCCCTCACCCTATAAACCAAAGGGGGCCCTTTTCGGATCAACTTGCCATTTTTTCTAAAGAAGTGTTTAAAAAGGGATAGAAGTGCCGTAAAATAATTTTTCAAAATTTTGGAAAAAAAAACCGTATACTAAAACACAAAACTTTTTTTTACTACGAAAAAATAAATTTTTCCCCTTTTAGATATAAATGTTATAATTATACGTGTAATTCAAATTAAGGGGTAACAATAGTGTGACTTCTGCTGTTGCAAACTGTGTGTATGTGGATGACAAATGAATTGCATTAGGATGTTAGATGTTACTTTTGGTGGAATATATGCTGAATTTGAGTCATTTAAAATTATTTTTTTTCCCTTGTATGTTTCTCAGTTCCCAATTTGATATTTTTGTTAAATTACTTATTTTTTGGGTTAGGGTGAACTGGTCATGTGAAATAACAGTTAAAAATCGTAAATATAGCACAGATAAACTTCCAAGCGCAGTTCTGTCAATGAGATTGACTATGCTATGCTTAGACAAACTTTACAGCATAAGCAATTGTAGTCTACCACTTAACTAAGGCAAAAAAAAAAAAGGGTTTTTTGGCCCGCGACCGATCCTGGGTTTGTTCGTAATACTTCATAGTGAACCTTGAAATAAAATACAAACTATTTTGATCACTGGCCTGCCCGGAATATTGTGTCGTGTGCCATTGATGACCCGCCCTGGTCCGACATCCATGCTAGAGAATCCCTCTAGGAAGACTATCTAATAGATAGTAATATCCTCATTTTCTGAAGGTTATTAGACGGAAGATTTTCCTTCTTAAGATGATGCTGAAGTAGTTGAGAAAGTAGAGAATTTTATCATTTAAGAACAAAGAGCAACCTTCCAATTGGTTCTAAATGAGACCGATTCGAGAAAAGCTAATGTACGTGGAAATTATTCACTAAGAACTGCACATGTCAAGTGCCATCACGCTGACTTCCATGACTACTAATTAATTTTTAAATGCAAACAAGGTGCGACCTATCGGGAATGTGTAGAATATTTTAGAAAAAGACAAACTTGATTTTTTTTTTTTTGTATTCTAAAAACCTAGGATTTTATTCAAATATGTCGCACCCCTGCCCGGAAAGTAAAAAAAAAACCCCCCCCCAAAAAGGCTTATTCTAAGCTAAAGTAAGTGAGGCTGTCTGTTTTAGGTATAATCGAGGAGTTCTTTGAATTACCGGGAAAAAAAAGTCTAAATTTACGTCAATTTTGAACATTTTTAGGCAAATTCCCGCCCTCTTTCAAAAAATATAAATATTCACCAAAAACCTACTTTGCCTATAATATACTCACTTTACCCATTCAATTTGAGGTTCGGTTGAAGATTGAAACCAAAGTGGGTTTGAAGTTTTGTCACATTTAGCCTATTTTGTCAGTCTAGCCACGAACAAATTTTTTTCATCCAAGAATTCAAAACACTATTATAGATTTGGAGATTGGCATCCAATGATGTCCCTCAAGAGGGGTAAGAATGGTTTTCGAAGTTATTTGCTGAGAAAGTTCTGAAATGACGACCTTTGAAAAATCAACAGAGTAGAAGAAATATATATTTTATGAGAACGTAAAGAAATTAAAATAATAATAATTAGTTTTTACCCCTTGATTATTTTTTACTAAAGCTTAAAATTTATGATACACCTTCGCTTATATAGAAATTTTGCTCCATAATTTTAGTTTCTCTTTATTAACTAGTTTTTAGTCATTAATTAAGGGGTCTCAGGGGTGTTAATCTCGGATTTTTCAATTTTCCGAAAAAATATATGATAATTCCTCATTTTCAACATTTTGACACTATACGTGATAGTGCAAAAACTTTTAGGAGATTATTAAAATTTAAACGACATAACCAAATTAATTTAAATGGACACATATGCGCCCACTTATTCTTAATTTCCACATACGTTTTCAGTACTTTACTGTTTTTAAAAAGCCTCATGAAATATTTTTGCGGCTGCTTAGGTGAATGAGGAAGAGAAGCTTTGCAACTCAACACACTCTAGCTGGCGAACCTGTTTTCGTACCGCACGTTGTTGGAAATCGTTTTCAAAATTTAAGCATTATTTATCTCTAAATTTGAAATGGAAAATATACATCGCAGAACCTTCAATTAAACGTCCACAAGAAAAAGTTAGAGAACCAATTCATGAAGGTATGTCCTCATACACATGTTGAAAGGAAGATACAAATGAAAGTGTGCTTCCGGTAATAAAATCTCAGAATTGGAACATTAAAGTGCATTTGGAGTAAATTAAGGCCAAAGACTCAAATTTTGATTTTATTTCAACCTTTGGCTCCTTTGTCAGTATCATGCTGTTTAAAATGTCATAAACAGGTAACAATTAATGAAGATCCACTCATTGGTTTTATGTTCGAAATTTGAAGCCCGTGCGAAAACTGTAGGAATGTTGTACTTTCAAGCTGAAAACACTGGGAATAAAAATAATGCTCCAGAAATTAACAGAAGATCTATTTTATGTGAGATGCATAGGCCAAGGCGAGTCATTAAAACTTTTGTGCTGTAATGAGTCTTCTATCCTGTTGAACAAAAATCATATGATGTTAACAATAATAAACTTTCGCACTTGTTGCCGAGGTCGCGAAGAACACCGAAAAGGCGGCTGTCGAAGAAAATTCTTCGTTATCTGATAACAACACAACGGTAAGCGGTGATGGGACCTGGAAGCAGGGACGCTACATCGTTGATTGGAGTATGTATAACCGGGGGCCGAAACAGGTAAAAAGGTTTGGATAAGGGAAGTATTACTCATTTTGCGGGATATGGTTCTCTAAAGGGGTAAGTTGGTGTAATTGCAATACGGCGGCGAAAGGCGCGTAAGATTTTCATGTAGAAAAAAAGATTATTCTGTTTCTGCGGGTAAAATGGAGGTTGACGGGATGTTGAGGATTTGCAATCGATCAGAAAAACTACAACCTGAAATATTTGAACTTCATAGGAGATGGCGACACAAAACATTCAATGCCCTTTCTGCAGAAAACAAGCCATGTAGTATACTGATTAAAATATAGAATGGCGAGCCATGCGAGAATGGGCAAGACTTAGGAAACGTGGTATATGGTAAAGAGAGTATCTGATAAGGTATTAAAACTATAGGCGGTAAAAGATGGGTTAACTGATAGTTCCAGTGTGACCGGCTTTCACCGCCGACGGCCTATTCAATTGCAGAATACCTGTGCTGCATTGATGTTGATGCCGGAAGGCTGGAGGTTATTCCTTTGCTGGTACCGGTCAGCCGGTGTACTGGTACATTAATGATAGTTGCGAAAAGTATAAACTGTACCCTGGAACGCTAAAGCTGTTCGAGATATAGTGGCTGTATTTGCGAACATAAATGGCACTCCACCAGAAATGTTTAGGGTAGGCACGATCTCATGAAAGTTTAAGTTATTAATCTGGAGGTTTTGTCCTAAGACGATTGGTTCACAGTCTTCAGATTTGCAGAGATTGCTGCAAATCACTTAACCAACGATACAATAGTGGAAGTAAATACTTATTTCTATTTAGAGAATTTGACTTAAAATTAACAAAATGTTTATTATTATTGGCTGAACGTGACAATCGTCAGATCTTTACGTCAAAGAGGAGCTTAAGCATCATCTTGCAGGCTACGCGGTAAAAATTCTAAAGGCTTCAAAAAGTGGAAGGCTGTTTAAGCAACGGGAAGCACTCTTATGATCCTGGGCATTTTACGCGCCAGTTTGTTATTTTTAATTTAATTCAAACTTTAAAACCTTTTCTCAGTTTTGTTTTCACTTTACGCGCATTGCGTTCATCGCACTTTGATGTATAAAACTTTACAGAATTATAGCTCTATCATAATCTTTAAATCAGCTATTTATAGTATTATAAATTTTTAATTTTTGAACAATTTCAAAAAAATTGTAATTTTTAAAAATTTAAAAAATATACTTTTATTTTAAAATTTAATTTTTATTCTATTTATAAAATAAACACAATGTAATAAAGATATATTTCCATTTTATAAATCGCTTATTGCTAGTATTAGAATAATTATTGCAGAAAATATCATGCGCGTCGTAAAAACTTATTGTTGTTTCTTAAAAGTTTTCTTGTACGCTACCCTTTTAAAATTATGATTATATTTTTAGACATTTTATACTTTTGGAAACTTTTTATTTCTTTTATAAAAAATATGTAAAAGAATCAAATTATTTCATTTTAACACTCAAAAGAATTATTTTCTAATTAGAAGGTGTATATTTTGTGCTCTCGAAACATTTTTTAACTCCTAGGACATAACGGCGGTGGTGTATTTTACATAGAAAAACTTTACCCCTCCCCATTAAATCTATAAATAAAATTAAAAATTATTAATAATTTCGGCAGCTAAGTGAAATGTTAAGTGAAGTCTTTGGTTAACCAACAGATGTACGTATAAACATGCAGCTTATACCTGTAATGCAGACACCGCCGTCAAATTAAATGTTATTATTCTGAAGAGATCCAATTCATTTCCTAAATCATCCACTTTATTCCACCTACTCCCCACCGGCGCACTGTAACATTTATGGATAAATAATTCTAATTTTTCCTCTCCCTCTCTACCAGAAAGGATCAAATTGTTTACAGGATAGGATACTCCCAATTTCAAATTCTCAAACAGCGAAAGAGCCTATTAGTCCGTGGGCGCTTTTCTTGCAGTGCCTCCTGCTGTGCTATCTCCAGCCGGAGAAGCAAGTCCTCCTGTTAATTGGGTCGATCCTGAAGGATTAGTCTCCGGTGACCCACTCGTTACCAGTGGCTATTTCGACTGGATTGAGTGTCTTGAATGGATGGATGCCTCTGAGGGAAAGATGCTGATTGGATCTCTCCTTACACAGAAGTATCGATTTTAGTGTCAAAGTGCATCATCTTACTAGTTTGTGTTGATAACAACTGGCATCCAAATTGTTGATGCTTAAATGATTTTATTTCTTTGAATATTTTCTGTTTTGTAAAAAATGCCTTTATATGCCGAAGTTTGTTATTTTTTGATCATTTACCCTCTACAAATTTCCAATAAACCTAAGGTCCTCTAAATACAACAGGTTTTTGTCTAATCATTTTGTATTACAGTGTTATTGTGAGCACTAATAGTCTTACATTTTCAAAAATGAGCTATCCACGAGGTCTATTTTCTCCAACTAATGTTTTTGCCATCCAAGTTGACACTTTGCGCTAGAACAACTCAACTCCGCAAGAGAACATCACTACTAAATAGCATATAAATAGTCTGTGAGATAGTGAATAGTTATTATTTTGACAATACTGCCAAGCTAATATTGCCTGAATTGTAGTCGCTTATTCCTGAATTGGAGTCCGGGATTATAATTGTTTATTCATTCAAAGATATTGGAAGATATCTCTGGCGAGTTCACAGATTGCATTTCATTAAAGATAATTAATCGCTATTTATTACTAGTTTATTGTCTTCTCTACGTATCGCGTAGTCAGTTTAAAAGTTATGTTGATAAAAGTGTATTATAGTGAAAATCTGTTGGCCATCATTTCGTGTCTGAATTAATGGTGTCTCAATCACTACTGCTTTCGGATCGCCCCGAGAATCTGGTTAAGGAACGTGACTTCTACCTCCAAGTATCACCACCTCCTAAGGAGGTATTGCTACACACACATTTATATGAGTATGCAGCTTTTTGTATATCTAGTGCTTTTGTGATACTAAATTCTTTTGGAAATATCTTCAGTATGTTTGAATTCTTACACATATGTAAATCTTGGTGAACTCTATGCAGGTTTGTCATCATATTAAAAAAAATTTAATTTCTTAAAAACTGATACGATACAAGGCATGGCACAAAAAACTAAACTGGTCCAATAAAGCATTGAACTTACACACACACAATGAGTTTTTCTTCCACGTGTCATATTTCAAATAGTTCCTTCAGCATTTACATTCATAATTCAATTTTCTTATTATTGCTGTTAACAGCAGACCCGCCTGGAATTATCTGTTTTTGCTGACTCTCCAGTTTATGAGGGTAAAATGGGCTCCCTTTCGGCAAGACTTAATTGTATGAAATAAAAAAAAAATGCATTGGGCCAAATCATGAGAATAAGGAGAATGCTCCATTACAGTAATGCTTTTGCTGGTCAGAAACTGTAAGACAGATAAATACGTGTGAGTGGAAGCATTGTATTCACAACCCCGTGGTGGGAATTTGAATTTGAGTCTTCATGTCACTAAAGAGGGTCTGATGCACGTTAGCTACGTTGAAGACCTAAATCAACACGTTCGCTTTGAGTGGATGTATATAGAGAGAGTTATTACTTAAGTGTCATCTTCGTCATTTGAACTAGGCTCAAAATCTCGAGATTCATTACCAGTAGTTCTCGTGTTGTTGTAGTGTGTAATATCAATAGTAAAACAGTTCAATTAAGTCACGTGATAGAAGACTTCCTACAGAAGGAGAAGTGGGGTAGTCAAATAATTGAATTGTTCGCACTTTTATCAGATCAATAATCACTGATCTTACCCGAATGGGTGAATAATGGCTGTACAGAGCGTCAAGATTGCAACCGACCATGAGAAACGACAGAAAGCCAGAATCGAGTGTCCAATAGTCGCTCATATCCTTATTCAAAATTATAAGGAATTTGACAAGTATCTGGGAGTTCCATGATATAATATTAATGTACAGTTAAATCAGAGAAGGGTTTCGGCAATTATAGAGTTTTTGCTCCTACTACTCCCCCAGCCTTTGGTCCATCAGGCGTAGAATGATGATTTCCGTTTTGAGAAATGAATCTTGAAGACTACTGTTACGTCATTAGCGTACTATAGCGCCATCTGTAAAAATTTGTAAAAATAGATAATCGAGCTGTACCCCGAGAAAAGCGGGTGCACGAATAAAGTCGGCTTAACGTTGCGAAGCTTTGATTTTTTATCTTACCAGCTTACAGTCCACTCAAAATCTGATTAAACAACTACATATCTTGAGATATCCAAGGTAGTGGTGCAATGATGAATACATTGCTGTCCGCCAAACAATTTAACAACTAGGAGCTGTGGTATGGCCTCTTTACAAAAGGACGAAACGTCTGCAAGGTTGTATGCCCGTGGTATTTTCGTTCCTTTTGTGTAAACTTGAGCTTACGTTTCAGTAGTAGAACGATCAGCAACAGTCTGTTAGTCTTGCCGTTGTATAGCTTGCCATTTTGTCTACAATAATTTCTTTTCAAGTACTTCATTAAAGTACTCTGGACTCTTATGAATAAGAGATTCCAATCGTCTCAAGATAGCATTACTCTAACTTAAGAGTATGGCGAGCATTTGTATACTCCACCACGGAAAACCCGCAAAATTTATTTGTCAATGGCTAACCGGATAGCAACTTGAACGCAATTAGAAGATACACAGAATAAATACTGATTTTTTTGCTCTTTTAGTTCAATTTTCCGATTTAAACATTCGATTTATCTGATAATCTATTACTTTTTTTTTTCATTTCAAGATAGTAAAACTGGTTTTTGTGCAGTAGATAGAAACCGCATAAAAAAATATGCGAAAATTTCATAAATACTTAAATATAAGAAAATAATTAGTCAGTATGCGACAGAAAAAATTTTTATGCGGTGAGGAGGGACCGCATAAGAAAGTCGCACAGAGAAAATACGTCAATTACTTAAGAAATTTATGATAAAGTACCTTCGAACAAAATAAACAATTAAATTATACATGGAGACATTTTAAAAACACCTTTAATTTCTCATTGTATAATTAGAGTTCTCAAAATGCACATACATAATTCATTGCCACTCATTGTAATCCAAAGTGCGCATCCTCTTGTCATGAATTAGTTCAAAATTGCTTTCGTCACTTGAAGATAAAATTTCAATTGATTTATTTTTTGGCACCATAAAGTAAATGATAAGCTTTTGCGACAACAGTCGGTCGTTAATTTGTTTGTAATCGTTACAAAAATCACATATGCATGATCAAAGCTCTGTTGGAATTCCAAATTCCTTTCGGAATTGATATAAATTTTTTTTAAAAAAAAATGCTTTTCCGATTTGTTGGAAAGCTGAATCCCTACATATATTTTGCCTGTGTGCTCTCTTGTTTGTCTTCATAATCTACCAAATTATTCATAATGTGACTGGCATTGAAAGTTACGTCTTCAATCAAAAACGCGCAGCTAGCGCATTGAGTGAAAACCATTGAACGTGCATTGTCGAGAGATTATTTTTAACAAGTGAAAAGAATGCCTTGAAGTGTATATATGTGCATTGTGATAGAGAACATTAGAGTGGCGCCAAAGTCATTCAAATTCATAAATCGTATGAAGAAGATCGCACAAAAATAAAATTGCACAAAAACAGTTTATACTGTACATGTACATCATTTTTGCAGATATTAGTTTCATTTAGAATAACTCCTACTTGGTACCGCACTTAAATTTTTAATATAATCATATTCAATTTAAGAACAAGTTCCATTTCAATTAACATCTCGTACGTCAAATTGATTACGTTTATTCAAACAGATTACAAGAAATGTAGATAATATTAAAAATTTATTCCTAATATTCTGATATACATTTCGAAAAATATGCTTTGAAAAGTACACTGCTGGCCACCGTAAATGCAACACCAAGAAAGACAAGAGATAGCACAACAAAATTTATTTTGTAAATAACATGTTGACCAAGAATCAAATGATTAAATTTATAGACTTCTGTGAAGTGTGGTTCCTGCCAGAATCAGTAGCCAGAGTAGCCGCAATTGTTGGAGATCACCACAGCCACATGCCTCGGCATTGATTCAAAGAGACTTTGGATGTGTTCTTGGGGTACAGCAGACCAAGCAGCTTTCACCCGTTTCCAAAGTTGATCTGTTGTGGTTGCTGGGGGTGTAATCTGGGTAAATCGTTGATCAACCATGGACCACATGTTTTCTATCGGCGAAAGATCCAGAGAGTGAGCCAACCAAGGAAGCAATTCAATCTGGTGATTGACGAAGAACCTTTGGACAATGCGTGCCTCGTGTGGTAGCGAATTATCCTGTTGAAATATGGCTGTGGCCAAGCCCTGAAGATAAGGAAGGACAACTGACTCCAACACCTCGGAAATGTAGCGCTGTCTGTTTAAAGAACCGGCAATGCGTACTAGAGGAGTGCAAGAGTGATATCCAATACCACCCCATACCACAATATCCAGTGCAGGACCAGTGTGGAGGTGCATAACGCAGCTGTTCAGCATCCTCTCTCCACGGTGTCTCCAGACTTGAATCCGACCATCGTGGTGTTGCAGACAGATGCGTGACTCGTCAATAAAGACAACTTCATTCCATTCTGCCGCCCACATCCTTCTTTCATCGCACCATTGGTGGCGGAGACGTCTGCGGTTCTGCGTCAAAGGTAGACCAGGCAATGGATGTCTTGCGGACAAACCACTCTTCAGTAAATGACGTCGAATGGTACGCGCAGATACTGAATGATGCGTTACAGACTCAATGTGCTGTGCTAAGGTTCGTGATGGGACTGAGTGATCCGTCACTGCTATGCGCACAATTTTCCTCTCCTCACGTGAAGTGGTGAACTGAGGTGGATGCGATCGACCACATCTGTCCATCGTACCCTCCTGTATCCAACGGTCACATATCCGAATTACAGTTGTTTGGTTTCGTTCAACACGACTACCGATTTACCTGAAAGATAATCTACAATCTCGGTAGGTCACTATCCTTCCTTTGTGGAATTCGGATACTTGATCAAAAGCTGATCGCTGTTTCTTACGGGACATAACTGATCGTTTTTTGAAAAAACCACAAGAAAAACACAGTTGCCGAACTTGAAATCGTTGAAATCTCCAAGCCTTAAATAGAGCTTTGAGGTGGCTCCATAGGCGCGCGTGATCTGTGTCTGCGCTGAAATTCTATAATCATTTGCATATCTCACCTCCGCTAATGCATGTTGTAAATTTCATGTTATTTGCATGCTTCTTTTCGGGTGTTGCATTTACGGTCGCCAGCAGTGTATTACAAGTATTGTACCACTTCCGTTAATTTTTTTGTCGAAAATTTTGTTGAAAAAAAGAGATTAATTGTTTAATGTTACACCTTGCAACATAAAAAGGGTTGCTGAAGATGGGGAAGAGATAGGTGTGCAGAGGAAATTTGTGTGTAGTGGTACCAGGTAACAAATTCTCAGCTCTCGGCAGAAAACAGTACTTGCTAGGAGTTCCCGATATTGAGCACTCAGTCATTGAATTGAAACTAGAAATAAAAAACAAGCAATATAGAACAATTTTTTTAAAGTCAATTCCTACGTAGATCTACAAAGAAACATTTTATTTTTTCTACTTTTTATTAAATAGTTACAATTAATATAAATATGTATATACATAGGACAGAATCACAACATTAAGTGGTAATTAATTTTTATTACTTATCATTAAATTATCGTATTGTCTTTTTCAAAACAATCGTGTATATAAAATTTCAGTTCAACTGAATGCCTTAAAACGTGAGAAAAAAACCTTTTTCAAGTTTTGACACATGTCGCCAAAAACGATGCCAACGTGGCTGTATTTGTAATTCTTTAAACAATTATTTTTAATCAATTAATTTTATTAATTATAGTTAAATAAGTGCATTGTCATCCAAAATAATCATGTACATAAAATTTCAGCTCATATTTGAGCTCTTTAAAAAGCATTTTATTAACGATTGTAAATTCCACCAAGATAAATAAATAAATAAATAGAGAGTGTGAGTTAATAATAGGAATTGAATAAACACTCATAAAGATGCCAATAAATATTATTTTTGTAGACTATTTAAGTCAGTAGAAAGGCAATATTCTAATACAATGCAATTCCTCATTTTCTTTATTTGTGTTACAAAATATAATTCTTATCAATAAAGGAGATAGATGAAAAAAGAAGCCGAATCCTCCTCTGCGGAAAAAATCTTTTGTTATTTCGTAAACAATGCAGTAGTAATATCACTCAAATCGAGAGTAAAAGGAACTATAGATGAAGAACTTAATACACACACAGAGTTGCACTAATGAAGATGATATTGTGAGTTCTATTCTAGCCCCTCACCTATTTGCATATGAATTAAAAATTAGAACGGATGTCTCGCGTCGAAATAATGCCTTCTTCTTGAGAAGAACGATGTGCTTTCTTTATAAATTGTCTTCAAAACTGAATCTGATTATTTTTCTTATGAGGTGCTTACTTTAACAATACAGCTTGCTTTGTCATTAGATTCATGTTAGTTGAGTCTAAGAGAAAATATTTTTAAGCTGAATTAATTTAATGTATAGCTTTGTAAGTGAATTTTTTGGACAGCTTCATCTAAGGAAGATATTTTCAATTCATTAGCTTGTTTTGTGTGTTGTACATATTACATTTTTTTTATCGATGCTCTTTAATGCTTTAAATGAATCTTCTCTGAAGTATTTTGTATCCGTATGTTATGCGGGGGAATCCAACAATAAACAGCTTATTAATTTTAAAAGTTCCCTTTCCTGAATCAAATTCTATTCGAATCATATAAATTGAAAATGATTTTTTTCTATATCTTTTATTATATAATCTAATTACATATTACTGAAAAGAAGCGCATTTTAACAAGCTGTTTCGGAAACACACCAACATATACTAGTAGGAAATCAAATCGAGTGATAAACAGCAATATCATTATTAATACATGTACAAATGAATATAAACACAAAAGAATGTACTTTTTATTCTTTCTTCTTAGCCTGAAATAAATAATATTTTTAAAACTTTTGCATTTTATTCAATGCATATTATGAATTTGATTTATAACTTTTATGTTCAAATGATTTTTGATGTAATAGCGTGATATTTTTAAATATTAGCACATAAAATGTTTAAAAAAACGTTTCTTAATCTTAGCTTAAATTAGTAGATTCGAATTTATATAAAACTGCTTTTTGTTCTTTTTGCAGTTACTTTTTTTTTAAAAAAAGACATTAAACTCGGATCGATATCCTGGGAACTGAATTATCCGTCACTTATTAAGAATGTGTATTTCAAGTTAAATTTTCAGTGGCATTTTTCTGCATGTCTAGAATGTTACATTTAAAATAAAAGTTCAATTGTTAGTAACATAATGGTCTTCAGAATAAACTGATTTTATAATAATTAAATGACAAATGATTTAATAATCACGTGTTTTCCGCATCAAACTGATACATATTTCCATTATACATATTTTGTAAATACAGTAAGAGGCTCTCAAAAGGTAAGAGAATTCGCACATTTTGTAGAATTCTTTGAAAATAATTAAACGAAATGCAAAAATATGCTTCGAAGCAGATACACATTTTATACACGAATACGTAAGTGTATATGTGTGTGGTGGCGGAGCTGGTTATAGAAGAGGATTTATAAGCGAGAGTGCTGAAATCCTCATTTTGTTCGCTAGCAAGCATCACCCAATTTCTAGATGTTTTTACAACAATTGTTTAAATTAAAATTCAAACTGTAAAAATGAGAGTAACCACTAACGTTTAGATGATGGAATGAGGTTGTGCGAATCGTGAGTAGGCTAGAAGCAAGACAGTCTTGTACCCAGCTTTGTAGAAAATTCAATTTCATAGCCCCAACGTCGTTTTCAACCTAACTAAGCTCGTCAAGACTAACTTCTGAGAAGACAGACATGTTGTGCGTTTCGTCCTGCAAAGTTGTACAACACATCATGGATCCTTAGTTAGGAAATGGGCATTTTTGCAGCAACACCCAATGTTCGCTCGTAAGATGTTATGGCATGCACAACAACGTAGACTGTCAGCATGGTGACAGTTATTTCGGTTGCCTACGACAATGCAGCAAAGAGAAAGATGGGGACTCTGGTTAGCTGATTCTTGGATACTGGAGTGGCACAAGGTGGTCTTTTCAAACGAATCCCGCTTCTGCCCGCACTATTCTGATGGCCGTTTACGTGTCTGTAGGCTAAGAGGGATTGTTCATCGCTTGCTGGTAATTGAACCCGCCACATAGGCCCTACAGCTTGTGTTATAGTTTGGGTATTCATTGGGTAGACGATATGCATAGTTTTATTTTGGATCGAAGGTAATCTAGACGCATAACTGTTCATTTCCAACATCTTACGTCCATGGCTGTGCCATATCGCCTAGACCTGACAAACGCTCTTTACCAGCAAGATAATGCAATACCACATGTTAAACGTCAGGTCCTGACCTTCCTGGATACCCAGGGTATTCGATTGTTACAGTGCCCATCACTATCTTAAGATCTGTCACCCATTGAAAATATTTGGTCTTGGGTTGCTGAGAGACTAGCCCGCCAACCCTCCTCAGCTAATATGGCTGAGGACGTTTGTCTAAGGCCAGTTCAACTCCATGCCTAACCAGGTTAGAAACAATTTAGCTGCCAGGGATGGCAGCTGTTTCCTAATCCCCTCCACCCTGTAACCCCCCCAAACTGCTTGAAAAATTTAATCATTTCATCTACAAGCTATAATGTTTACCCACAATAAATATCCTTTTTTATATTTTATGGACATTATTTTGTTCATGGCATTGCATTTCGAGCGAGGTTTAGACATTTATATAATGTTTGATAGAGTTATATTCTGAATACATATGAAATAACTTAAATATTATCTTTCTTAAACATATACAGAAATAACAGGGCTATGAGCTGCTGAGAAAGAGTTCTGTCATATGATAATAAATAAAGATCTTGTAACTTAGAGCAAAAGGAAAAGAATTTTTTTGCTTAACCCTTTCCCACAATCCTCCTCCACGGTGCTAGTTTTTGAACCCGAAAATTTTTTTAAAGAACTGGTTGCGCGGGGATTTTAATTAAAAAATTTTTGTTTTCTCCCCCACATTTCTTTTCACCCCCTTGGTCCCGAGGCTTCCTGGCCCCTTTAACCAGGTTTTTGGGGGTCTTGGGACCAAACCATTTTTCTTCAGTTTTAATTTTGGGAGAAATTAAATTTTAAGGTTTTTTGAACTCTTGCTTTTTTTTGGGTTCGGGATGGGAAACCCTTGGGGACCCGGGTTCCTTTGGTTTTTGGGGCCACAAATTTTTCTCTCTAACGTAAATGGGGGGGGAATTGGGTTGGAGCATCCCCCTCTGTTTTGGTCCATTTTTCCCGGTAATTGTTAATTTTGGTTTGGGGGGGTTTTTTCCCGGATTTCCAGAACCTGGATTTTGGGGGTTTGGTACTTTTCCTTTAAAGGGGAATTTTTTATTGGAAAAATTAATCCCTTTTTTAGGGGAAATAATTTTTAATGGGGTTTTTTGAAAAAACCCAAAGAAAAACACCCCCCCGGGGGAACTTAAATCCTTGGGGTTTTTTAAAAATTTTTAAAATTTTGGGAGTTTTAAGGGGGCCCCATGGGGCCCCGGGGTTTTTCTGGTGGAAATTTCCCCTTATAACCATTTTTTTTATCTCCCCCCGGAAATGCTTTGTAAAATTTCAGGGGGTTATTTGCAATATTTTCGGGTTTTTGGGCATTTCGGTTTTCCCACCCCGGGGTTTGTTTTTTTTAAAGTAATTGTTAAATTTCCGTTAATTTTTGTCAAAATTTTGATTTAGAAAAAGATTAATTTTTTTCCCAATTTCCACCTTGAAACAAAAAGGGTTGCTGAAATAAGGAAAAGGGTGCAGGAAAATTTTTTGTTTGGGGCCCATTTTTCTGGGGGGTTGGAAAAAAGCAGCTTGTTTGGGCTTTTCCCGTCCCTAGTCTTATTTGAGGTTGGAAAAAAAACGAATAGAAAAATTTTTTTAAAAATTCTTTCCCTTGTTCTAAAAATTTTAATTTTCTATTTTTTATTAAATAGTTAAAATTTAAATATAAATATGTATATACATAGGACAGAATCACAACATTAAGTGGAATTAATTTTATTCCCTTATCTTTAAAATTTATCGTATTGTTTTTTTCAAAACAATCTTTTTTATAAAATTTAAAGTTCAACTGAATCCCTTTAAAAAAAGGGAAAAAAAACCTTTTTTTCAAGTTTTGTACATGCCCCAAAAAACGAAAAACCATTAAAATTTGTAATTTTTTAAAAAATTAATTTTTTTAATCAATTAATTTTATTAATTATAGTTAAATAAGTGCTTTCACCCAAAATAATCATGTCCCAAAAATTTTCCCAGCTCATATTTGAGCTTTTTTAAAAAAACTTTTTATTAACGATTGAAAATTTCCCCAAAGATAAAAAAATAAATAAATAGAGGTGTGGGGTTAATAATGGGAAATTGGATAAACACTCAAAAAAGATGCCAATAAATATTATTTTTTTTAAAACTATTTAAGTCAGTAAAAAGGGTATTCTAATACAATGAAATTTCCCTCATTTTTTTTTTATTTTTGTTCAAAATATAATTCTTATCAAAAAAAGGGAGATAGATAAAAAAAGGGCCAATCCTCCTCGGGAAAAAAAATTTTTTTGTTATTTCGTAAACAATGCGGTAAGTAATATCATAAATAGAGTAAAACTTAGATAAAGGGCCCCAATACACACACAAGGTTGCACAAATAAGATGATATTGTGAGTTCTTTCCGGCCCCTCACCTATTTGCATATGAATTAAAAATTAGAACGGATGTCTCGCGTCGAAATAATGCCTTCTTCTTGAGAAAAACGATGAAATTTTTCTTTAAAAATTGTCTTAAAACTGAATCTGATTTTTTTTTCTTAGGGGGTGCTTACTTTAACAATACAGCTTGCTTTGTTTAGATTCATGTTAGTTGAGTCAAGAAAATTTTTTTTAAGCTAATTAATTTAATTTTAAGCTTTGTAAGTAAATTTTTTTGGAAAACTTCATCTAAGGAAGATATTTTAAATTCATTAGCTTTTTTTTGTGTTTTGTACATATTACTTTTTTTTTTATCGATGCTTTTTTAATTTCTTTAAATGAATCTTCTCGGGAAATTATTTTGTATCCGTATGTTATGCGGGGAATCAAAAAAAACAAACTTTTTAAATTTTTAAAAAATTTCCCCTTTCCTGAAAAAATTCTATTCGAATCATATAAATTGAAAATGTTTTTTTTTCTAAAACTTTTATTATATAATCAAATTTAAATATTACTGAAAAAAGGAAATTTTTAACAATGTTTCGGAAACACACCAACATATACTAGTAGGAAATCAAATCAGTGATAAACAGCAAAAATCATTATTAATACATGTAAAAATGAATATAAACAAAAAAAAAGGTTTTATTTTTTTTCCTTTCTTAGCTAAGAAATAAAAAAATATTTTTCCTTTTTTTTTTTTCCCAAAATGCATATTATGAATTTGATTTAAAAAACTTTTATGTTCAAATGTTTTTTGATGTAATAGCGTGATATTTTTAAATATTCTTAAAAATTTTAAAAAACGTTTTTTAAATTTTAAAGCTTAAATTAGTAGATTCAATTTATATAAAACTGTTTTTTGTTCTTTTGCAGTTATTTTTTTTTTTAAAAACATTAAACCCCGGATCGATACCCGGGGAATTTTAATTATCCGTCACTTTTTAAAGAATTTGTATTTCAAGTTAAATTTTCAGTGGCTTTTTTCTGCATGTCTAGAATTTCTTTTAAAATAAAAGTTCAATTGTTAGTAACATAATGGTCTTCAGAATAAACTGATTTTATAATAATTAAATGACAAATGATTTAATAATCACGTTTTTTTCCGCATCAACGATCATTTTTTCCTTATACATATTTTGTAAATACAGAAAGGGGCTCTCTAAAAGGGTAAGAAAATTCGCACATTTTGTAAATTCTTTGAAAATAATTAAACGAAATGAAAAAAATATGCTTCAGAAGCAGATACACATTTATAAACAAATACGGGGGGTGTATATGTGTGTGGGGGGGCGGCTGGTTTAAAAGGATTTAAAGCGGGGTGCGAAACCCTCATTTTGTTTTTAACAAGCATTTTTAATTTCTAGATTTTTTTACAAAAATTTTTTTTAAAAAAATTTTTCCCAAAACTGTAAAAAAAAAAAGGAAGTAACCACTAACTTTAGATTTTGGAATGGGGTTTTTGTGCAAAAGGGTAAAGTAGGCAAAAACAGTTTTGCCCCCAAATTTTTGTAGAAAATTCAATTTCTAGCCCAACGTCTTTTTCAACCTAACTAATTTGCCCAAAAACAAACTTCTGAAGCGGGCATTTTCTTTTCGCCCTTTTAAAAAGTTGTACAAAACATCTTTGGACCCTTGGTTTTGGGAAATGGGCTTTTTTGCAGCAACCAAATGTTCGCTCTTTAAGATGTTATGGCTGCACAAAAACGTAGACTGTCAGCATGGTGAAAATTATTTGGGTTTCCCCAGACAATGCAGCAAAGAAAAGAGGGGGACTCTGGTTGAAAAATTCCCTTGGAAAATGGGTGGCACAAGGTGGTTTTTTTAAACAAACCCCGGTTCTGCCCCACTATTCGATGGCCGTTTACGTGTCGGGAGGCTAGGGGTTTGTTCATCGCTTGCGGGGTTTTAAAAACCCCCGCCACAAGGCCCTACAGTTGTTTTAAATATTTGGGTTTTTATTGGGTAGACGATATGAAAGTTTTTTTTTTGGATCAAAAGGTAATCTAGACCTTAACTGTTCTTTTCCAACATCTTACGCCCATGGCTGTGATATCCTAGCCCAAAACGCTCTTTACCAGAAAAGAAAACAAACCAAATGTTAAACGTAAAGGTCCTACCTTCCTAGAAATTTTTTCCCGATTTTCCCAGTCCCCACCCTTTATTTTAAGATCTGTCACCATTGAAAATATTTGGTTTTGGGGTTTTGCTGAGAGACTGGCCCCCAACCCCCCTTCAGCTAATATGGTTGGGACGTTTGTCAAAACCCAGTTCAACCCCATGCCAAACCCGGGTTAAAAAAATTTAGCTCCCAGGGATGGCAGCTGTTTCCTTAATCCCCCTCCCTTTGAAAAAATTTTTTAATTTAAACTACAAGCTATAATGTTTACCCAAAACAATAAATTTTTATGCATTTTTTATGGCTTAATTTTTGGTTCTTTTTTGGGGAAAAATTTTATTTCGAGGGGGGTTTTTGACATTTATATAATGTTTGAAGAGTTTTATTCTGAAAATATGAAATAACTTAAATTTATCTTTTTTTTAAACATAAAGAAATAACAAAGGGGTATGACTGCTGAGAAGAGTTTTTGTCATGATAATAAATAAAAAATCTTGTAACTTAAAGCAAAAGGGGAAAAAGGGGAATTCTTTTTTTTTTTTTTGAAAATATATAAAACTATTTTAGGAGAAGCTTCCCCCACAACTATTTTATTTGTATATTCTTTTAAGCGCAAGATTATTTCAAACTTAGTTCTCCATTTTTGCACCCCGGGTTAAAAATAAATTTCTCTCTTTTGGGAATAAATATCGAATGGAACCAAAATTTTTCTTCGATAAACATCTCGAAACAGAAAAAACCTTTCCCAAAAATTTTTTTTTTTTACGCTAAGGGAAAACTATTTGGGAAAAAAAATCAAAATTTAAAGCAGAAAAACCTTTTTAATAAACTTCTTGAGAAAAATCAAAATCCTCCTTTAAAGCAAAAAATTTTCCCAAAAAAAAAGGGGACCTTTAAAAAAAAACAAAATTATTTTTAAAAAATAATTTTTTTCAAAAAAATTTTTAAAATACAATAAGAAATGCTGGAATACGGGTTTTATCTTATTTTTTTTAGCATCTGCCCCTTTTATGGCCTTTATGTAGAATGATGTAGTTTAATTCTTTAGGAACGATAGATGTTAGAAGTAATTCGAAAAGAACTGTAGGAAAATATTTCCGGCAAAGAAAGTTTGCTTCCAAAAGACGTTATTGCTTAATTTTTGTAGATATCGAAAATATAAACAAGAGAGTATATTATTTTTCATATAGCATTATTATTTTAAATTTCTTTTTTACAAAATTTATTTATTTTCTTTAAAAATATTTTTTCCGGGAAAAGCATTAACCGGGGAAAGAATTTTTTTTTGGGTTTGGGGTTATTTTTTAAACCACCATGCCTTTTTTTTAAAAAAGGGTTTATGATTAGAAACGCCCTTTGTATGTTTAAAAAAGCTAATGAAAAATTTTAAAAACGAATTCAAAAAAAATAAAAAATTTTAAAAACATTATAAGGTATACACAGAATCATAATATTCTCATATTTTTTTTTATAATTAAGCTTTTTTAATTAACGTCTGATTGGGAATTTTTAATTTTTTCCAACAATCTTTAAACCCCTCGTTTCCAAAAAAGTTTGGAAAAAATAATCTCAAGCCCTGCCTCCCCCCCAAAAAACAACAGAAACCCGACCACGTCTGCTTCTGATTGAAAAGTATCATTCTCCTTTAGGGGGGGTTTTTTTTTAAAAAACAACAATTGGCTATTGCCAATGGGCCTCGTAATTTTTAGTTTCTTTCAAGTGACGAGAATGACAAATAAGTAGGCATCCCCTTTCTTAACTACCACAACAACAGCAAAAATTAACTTTGACAGATCTTTTTTTTGCATTAGAACCCCCCCGTGCTTTTAACCTTTTAGACTTGGGGGGGAAACTGGCATATTAAAAAAACCCCAAAAGGGTTTTATTTTTTTTTTTAAGTTTGTAAAAAGAAAAGAAAAATTTTGGGAAAAAAAATAAATAAATATTTAATTTCATTTTACAGTAAATTTGGGGTTCTTTTTTAATTTTAAAAACAATTAAAACAAGTTTAAAAACTCCCTTTTTTTTGTCTAATTTTAAAAATTTTTCACTTATCTTTTTAATTTTAATTTTTTAATCCTTTTAAATTTTAAAATTTTTAAACCTTGGAAAATTTAAACCTTCTTTGATTTTTTTAAAAAATTAAAAAATTTTGGGAAAAATTTTTTTTTAATTTTTTAATTTTTTTTTATTGTTCCCAAAGCCCTTTTATTTTTTAAAGCCCCTTTAAAGGGGAAAAAATGTTTTGGGAAAAACTTTTTCCTTTAAAAATTTTTCTTCCCAAAATTTTTTGGCCCTTAAAGGAAAACTTTTATTTTCAAAGGTTTCCCTTTTTCTAAATTTTTGGAACCAGAAAAGAAATTAAAGGTTTCAAAAGAAATTTTAAAGGCCCGCATTAAACCCCCCTTACAAAGATTCTTTTTTTCCCCAAAAAAACCCCAAAGGAATTTAAAAAACTCCAAAATTTTTTACTTTTTCTTTAAGGAAAAAGGGTAGGAAAAAAAATTTTTTTATTACAAATTTTCACATTAAATTTTTTTCCGTTTTTTTTTAAAGGGATTTTACAAGTTTTCATCCTTTAAAACGTCGGGATTTACGAGGTTTTGGGCAAAACCAAGGAGGCGTAATTTTTTTAAAAATATATAAAAAAATTCTTAAACTTTTAAATTTAAAAAGGAATTTTTTTTTTACCAAAGTTCCCGCAAAGCTTTTAAAAATCCATTTTCCCAAAAAAAAATTTTTAAGGAAGGCGTTTTAAAAAATTTTCCCCAAAAGGGTAAAAAAAAACTTTTTTAAATGCCCCCCCCTTTTAAATTTTGGAACTTAGAAACCCCCCTACATTTTAATTTCCCCATTTGAAATTCTTTTTACTAAACCGGGGAAAAGAGAATTTTTACTGAAAAGGAAAAAACTTTTTTAAAAACGAAACAAGAAGTCTTAAAAAACGTTTTTATATGAAAAAAACACCAAATTTGGGAAAGATTTAACATTATGGAAGAGGAAAACGGGATTACCGGGTTAAGCTAACCAAAAGGGTTTTTAAAAAAAATTTTTGTTCGCCCCAATTAAACTTTCTATTGAACACTGGTTAAAAAACAAAATGTTTTGAAAGGGGGTTTAAAAATTAAGGGGGGCATTCTAATTTATTAAGTCAAATTAAAGGTTGGGGTTAAACCCGGGCCAGAAACCCCCCCCATTCTAAAAGGCTCTAACATTCCAATTGGTTTTTTTGGGAAACCCCGGGTAATTGTTTTAAAAATAATTTAAAAACGCAAAAATTTGGACTGGCGAAAGTTTTTGGGGAAAAACCAAAATTGGCTTGGTTTAAAATTAAGCGGTTTTGCAAGTAAAATTCCCCCTTCAGGAGTGCTTTATCTTGCCTTTTAAACAAGGAAATTCCCAAAAGGGGGGATTTTAAAAACTAATTTTTAAAACCCCCCCAAAGCAAAAAAATATGTGGGGGTGCAATTTTTGGAAGCATTTTTCCCCAAAAAGGGTAGAATTTTTAAAGTGCAAAACCGCTTAAAAAAGGGTTTTAAAGTTTTTTGACCAGTTTTTTCGTAGCAATTTGTGCTGTTTATGAACCTAAGGGAAAAAAGGATTTTTCCACGGTCAAAAACCACGCCGTCCCGATCATAACCATTAAAAAAGGTTTTAATTAAATAGAATTTTACGGGGGTTTTTTCATGGGGGCAGCCAGGGGTTGTACGGGGGGGTAGGAGTCAATACCCACTTACCGCTAAGGCCATGGTTACTTCTATCTCTTCAGCTCGGTAGTGCTCTTGTATAGAAGGGGCTCTTCAGGGTAGTGGTCGGGCATTTGTCGGTAGTCGACGCCATGTCTGTTATCTCGGATAGTCCCCATTTTTCCGTTGGGCATTTTAACTGCTCCTTTTAAAGCGGGGCGATGGGGGGGCGTGAAGTTCCTTTGCATCATAACTTGTTCCAGTTCCATATCAGTGGTAAGTTTGCCATGCCCAGGTCGTTGAAATTGCGGGGAAAAAGGGTTAGAGTCTGCTCTTCAAAAATAGCCCTGAAAGGGCTGCAGGTAATGTATGTTTGACGATAGCTGGGGGGGGTTGCCGAAGAAATTTGCCGGGGTTTGCCGTCCTAGTGCGTGACCTGGGTCTGCGTAGAGCTATAGATGACACGTCCCCCTCGGATTCGATCCTTGTTCAAAGAACTGAAGTCTCTACTTTTTATTAAATAGTTAAAATTTAAATATAAATTTTAAAACATAGGACAGAATCACAACTTTAAGTTTTTAAAATTTTATTACTTATCATTATTTATCGTTTTTCTTTTAAAAACAATCTTATATAAAATTTCAGTTCCTGAATGCCTTAAAAAATGAAAAAACCTTTTTTTAAAGTTTTGAACATGTCCCAAAAACTGCGGGGCATTTGTAATTCTTTAAATAATTGGTTTTAATAAATTTAAATTTTATTAATTATAGTTAAATAAGTCCCTTTTCACCCAAAATAATCATTACCAAAATTTCAGCTCATATTTGAGCTCTTTAAAAAACTTTTATTAACGATTGTAAATTCCAAAGATAAATAAATAAATAAATAGAGGGGGAGTTAATAATGGAAAAGAAAAAAAACCATAAAGATGTAAATATTAAGACTATTTAAGTCAGTAGAAAAGGGAAAATTCTAATACAATGCAATTCCTCATTTTCTTTATTTTTGTTTCAAAATATAATTCTTATCAATAAGGGGGATAGATGAAAAAAGAAACCGATCCTCCCCTGCGGAAAAAATCTTTTTTTTATTTCGTAAACAATGCAGTAGTAATATCACTCAAATCGGAGTAAAAAAAACATAGATGAAGAACAATACACACACAAGTTGCACTAATAGAATGATATTGTAGTTCTATTCCCCCTCACCTATTTGCATATGAATTAAAAATTGAACGGATGTCTCGCGTCGAAATAATGCCTTCTTCTTGGGAAAAAAAACGATGTCTTTCTTTAAAAATTGTCTTAAAACTGAATCTGATTTTTTTTCTTAGAGGTGCTTACTTTAACAATACAGCTTGTTTTTGTCATTAGATTCATGTTAGTTGAGTCTAAGAAAAATATTTTTTAAGCTAATTAATTTAATGTATAGCTTTTGTAAGTGAATTTTTTGGAAAACTTCATCAAAGGGAAGATTTTTTCAATTCATTAGCTTTTTTTTGTTTTTTGTACATATTACTTTTTTTTTTATCGATGCTCTTTAATTTTAAAATGAATCTTCTCGGGAAATTATTTTGTATCCGTATGTTATGCGGGGCCCCCAACAATAAAAAAAGCTTTTTAAATTTTTAAAAAAGTTCCCTTTCCTGAAAAAATTCTATTCGAATCATATAAATTAAAAAATGTTTTTTTTTTATATCTTTTATTATATAATCAAAACATATTACTGAAAAGAAGCGCTTTTTTAACAAGCTGTTTCGGAAACACACCAAAAATATACTAGTAGGAAATCAAATCAGTGATAAACAGCAATATCATTATTAATACATGTACAAATGAATATAAAAAAAAAAAGAATTTACTTTTTTTTTTTTTCTTAGCCCGGAAATAAAAAATTTTTTTAAAACTTTTCCCTTTTTTTCCCCAATGCATATTATGAATTTGATTTATAATTTTTATGTTCAAATGATTTTTGATGTAATAGGTGATTTTTTTTTAAATATTCCCAATAAAATTTTTAAAAAAAACGTTTCTTAATTTTTAAGTTTTAAATTAGTAGATTGGGAATTTATATAAAACTGTTTTTTGTTTTTTTTGCAGTTATTTTTTTTTAAAAAAACATTAAATTGGGATCGATATCCTGGGAACTGAATTATCCGTCACTTTTTAAAGAATGTGTATTTCAAGAAATTTTCAGTGGCTTTTTTCTGCATGTCTAGAATTTCATTTAAAATAAAAGTTCAATTGTTAGTAACATAATGGTCTTCAGAATAAACTGTTTTTTATAAAAATTTAAAAATGACAAATGATTTAATAATCACGTGTTTTCCGCATAAAACTGATCATATTTCCTTATACATATTTTGTAAATACAGTAAGAGGCCCCCGGGGTAAGAGAATTCGCACATTTTGTAAATTTTTTGAAAAAAATTTAAAAACGAAATGAAAAAAATATGCTTCGAAGCAGATACACTTTTTATAAACAATACGTAAGTGTATATGTGTGGGGTGTGGGGGGAAAGGTTTAAAAGGATTTAAAGCGAGAGTGCGAAATCCTCATTTTGTTCCAAACAAGCATCAATTTTTTAGATGTTTTACAAAAATTTTTTTAAATTTAAAAAATTCCCCCAAACTGAAAAAATGAGAGTAACCACTAACTTTGGGGATGATGGAATGAGGTTGTGCGAATGGTAAAGTAGGCTAAACAAGCAGTTTTGTACCCAGTTTTTGTAGAAAATTAAATTTCTACCCCCCAACGTCGTTTTCAACCTAACTCCTTGCCCAAGACTAACTTCTGAAAGACGGGCATTTTCTTTTCCCCGCCCTTTTAAAAAGTTGTACAAAACATCTTTGGATCCTTGGTTTAGAAATGGGCTTTTTTGCAGCAACACCCAATGTTCGCTCTTTAAGATGTTATGGCTGCAAAAAAAGGGGTGACTGTCAGCATGGTGAAAATTATTTCGGTTCCCCAGACAATGCAGCAAAGAAAAGAGGGGGACTCTGGTTGAAAAATTCCCTTGGAAAATGGAGTGGCAAAAGGTGGTTTTTTTAAACAAACCCCGGTTCTGCCCCACTATTCGATGGCCGTTTACGTTCGTAGGCAAAGGGGGTTGTTCATCGCTTGCTGGTAATTGAACCCGCCACATGGCCCTACAGTTGTGTTATATTTGGGTTTTTATTGGGTAGACGATATGAAAGTTTTATTTTTGGATCAAAGGGTAATCTGGGACCTTAACTGTTCTTTTAAACATCTTACGTCCATGGCTGTGATATCCCCTTGGGACCTGACAAACGCTCTTTACCAGAAAAGATAAAGCCCCAATGTTAAACGTAAATTTCCTACCTTCCTATCCCCAGGGTTTTCCCGATTGTTACAGTCCCCACCCTTTATTTTAAGATCTGTCACCATTGAAAATATTTGGTTTTGGGGTTGTTGAAAACGGCCCCCCAACCCCCCTTCAGCTAATATGGGGGAGGACGTTTGTCAAAACCCAGTTCAACCCCATGCCAAACCCGGGTTAAAAAAATTTAGCTCCCAGGGATGGCAGCTTTTTCCCCATTAATCCCCCCAAAAACTGCTTGAAAAAATTTAATCATTTAAACTACAAGCTAAAATTTTTTCCCACAAAAATACCCTTTTTTATATTTTATGGTTTTTTTGTTCAGGGCCCTTTTTTTGGCAAATTTCAAAAAAGCGAGGTTTAGACATTTATATAATGTTTGAAGAGTTATATTCGAAACATATGAAATAACTTAAATTTATCTTTTTTTAAACATAAAGAAATAACAGGGCTATGAGCTGCTGAGAAAAAGTTTCTGTCATATAAAAAATAAAAAATCTTGTAACTTAAAGCAAAAGGGGAAAAAGAATTCTTTTTTTTTTTTTTGAAAAAAATATAAAAAATATTTTTTGGGGCTTCCCCACCCCCCCAATTTTATTTGTATATTCTTTTAAGCGCAAGATTATTTCAAACTTAGTTCTCCATTTTTGCACCCAAGGGATATAATAATAACTTTCTCTCTGTAGGCAATAAATATCGAATGTTGAGCTTGCAAAATTGCTTCGATAAACATCTCGAAGCCAGAGAAAAACCTTTCCCAAAATTTTAAAAATTTTTTTCGCTAAGGGAAAACTATGGGTAAAAAAAATCAAAATTTGTGCAGAAAAAACCCTTTTCAATAAACTTCTTGAGATATAATCAAGAAGATACTACCCCCTTTAAAGCAAAAATTGTCCAATTAAAAAAGGTACCTTTAAAAAAAAACAAAAATTATTTTTTAAAGATAATTTTTTTTCAAAAAAATTTTTAAAAAAAACAATAAGAAATGCTGGAATACAGTTATATCTTATTTTTTTCAGCATCTGCCCCTTTTATGAACCCCTTTTATGTAGAATGATAAGTTTAAATTCCCTTTTGGAACGGGGAGATGTTAAAATAAATTTGAAAAAAAACTGTAGGATAATATTTCCCGCAAAGAAAGTTTGCTTCCAAAAAAACGGGTTTTTGCTTAATTTTTGTAGATATCGAAGATATAAATAAGAGAGTATATTATTTTTCATATAGCATTATTATTTAAAATTTCTTTTTTACAAAAATTAATATTTATTTGTCTTAACAATATATTTTTCTTCGAATAGCATTAACCGGGGAAAGAATTTTTTTTTGGGTTTGGGGTTATTTTTTAAACCACCATGCCTTTTTTTTAAAAAGGGTTTATGATTAGAAACGCCCTTTGGGATGTTAAAAAAGCTAATGAAAAATTTTAAAGGGGTTAAAAAAAAATAAAGTTTTAAAAAACATTTAAGGTATAAAACAGAATCATAAAATTTCTTTATATTTTTTTTTTATAATTTGCTTTTTTAAATTTAAAGTCTGATTGGTTTTTTAAATTTTTTGCCAACAACCCAAACCCCTCGTTTCCAAAAAAGTTTTGAGAAAAAATAATTTAAGCCCGCCTCCCAAAAAATTTAAACCCGGAAACCCGACCACGTTGCTTCTGATTGGGGGCCAAATATCATTCTCCTTTGGTGGTCAGGAAAATTGGTAATTTGCCTGGACCCGAATTTTTAAAACCCAATTTACAAATTTCCAAAAAAGGCCTCCCTTTTTTAACTTTTTAATAAAAGACCCAAAAAGTTTTGGCTTCTATTAATTCCCCAAACCAAAGGGTTTAAAATTAAGCTTGGGGGGAAAACTAGGCATTTTTGGAAAATAAAAAAAGAATTTTAAAATTTTTTAAGGGAAAAAAAAACCCAAACCCTTTGGCAAATTAAAAATTATAAATGTTTACATTATTTTCTTTTTTCTTTTTAAATTTTTAAAAAAAAGTTAAAAAAGAAAAGTTGGAAATTTCAATATTTAAAATTTTAAACTTTAAAACTTAAACTTGTTTTTGTTCTTTTTTAAATTAAACCAATTTTTTATAAAATTTTAATTCGTCCCCCGGCCAAGTTTAACCGATCAAATTTATTTTTTAAATTTTAACAAAAAAAAAATAAGAAACTTTTTAATTTTAATTAAAAATTTTGGAATTTTTTTTTTTTATTTTATTTTCCAAAGTTCCCGAATATTTTTTTTAAAAACCCCTTTAAAGGGGAAAAAATGTTTTGGGAAAAACTTTTTCCCCTTTTAAAAATTATTTCTTCCCAAAATTTTTGCCCTAAAATAAAAACATTTATTTTCAAAGGTTTCCTTTTTCAAACTGGAAAAATTTAAGGGGGGAGAAAATTTTTTAATTTGTGTTAATTTAAATTTGGGGCCTTTTTTTAACCCCCAAAGAGAATTTTCCCTTTCCTCCCGAAAAAACTGTTTCTTTTTCTATTAAAAGGGGGGTTTAAAGTTTAAAAATTTTAAAAAAAAATTTTTAAAATACAATAATTTCATTTTAACAAAAGTTTTTGGCTTTTTTAAAAAGGGCCTTTATCATTTTTTTAAACCCCTTTTTAACGGGATTTACGAGGTTTTGGGCAAAACCCCGGAGGCGTAATTTTTTTAAAAATATATAAAAATTCTTAAACTTTTAAATTTAAAAAGGAATTTTTTTTTTTCCTTAAAGTTCCCGCAAAGCTTTTAAAAATCCATTTTCCAAAAAAGGTTTAGAAGGAGCGTTGAAAAAAGTTAGACACAATGGGTATGAAAAACTCTGCGTGAGAAATGCCATTTTAAGTGTCACCAGGACTAGAACCCTCTACACTCTGACTACTACGAGTTCGTGACGATAACTTCTAGGCTACCGTGGCAACATAGAGTAATAAATGTTACTAGAAAAGTAACACTGTCAAACAACAGAAACAAAGAACGTCGTACTACGTGTTTATGAGGAAAATGCAGCCAAATTTGGTATTGATGGAATATGGAAGCAGAAAATCGGATACAATGTCTAAGCTAACAATAAGTTATTGGCAGTATTTATGCTGCGCTCATTAGCTTTTTCTATTGAACACTGGATTACAGGAATAGTTATGTTGGTGAGATGAGTTATACGATTCTAATTTATAAGATACACAAATAGGCTCGTGCTATACGCAGAGGTCCATGAAAGCATGGTATCAAGTTCCTAATAAGGCTCTATACATTCTGGTGTTCATTCCATAAAGCTGTAAATTGTTTTCAAACTATATAGACTACGCACTCTGGACAAACTTAAGCAATCATTGACTGTTAACCCTCCAAGCGGTCTGCACGTAAAATTCCGCCATTCCAGAGATGCTTTATCTGCCTTCAAGCAAGATTCCCAAAAGCGGCTGAGCCGCATTCTTAAAAATACGGCTCAACCGCTTTTGAGAACCCCACCTGAAAGCAAAAAAATATGTGCGGTGCATTTTTGAAGCATCTCCAGAATGGCTAGACTTTAAGTGCAGACCGCTTAGAGGGTTAATGTTTATGACCAGTTATTTCGTAGCAATTTGCTGCTGTTTATGAACCTAAGGAAATATGGATTTTTCCAGCGCGTCGACACACTACGCTGTCTGATCATAACCATTAAAAAATGGTTGTAGTTAAATAACAAAAAAAAATTTTTTTAAAAAGTACTAATTGTTCAACACATTCTCTGCTCTAAATATTTATCGACAGGTGTTTTTTTTGTCCGGGAGAGCCAGACAGGATTGCTGCTATTTTAAAAGTCACGCGGGAGAGTGTGTGATGTTTCTAATCTTTTTTTAAGTATTACCTAACTAAAAATTCACTTTTTTGGCATTCACCTCCAAGCAAAATTTTATAATTAGAAGAGATGAATAATTTTATGACAATTCTCTTGTTTATTTACCATATGCATTCTAAGACATCGGATTTTCTCCACAAATTTGTGTGATAATTATCATATATCAGCATTATGGAAATGTTTGACAAAAGTTAAACACTTTATATAGTCTTTTACTTACGAGGCGTGTCCGGAAACAAGGTACACTTTTGGAAAAAACTCGCACAAAAAAAAAATTCTTTTTCAAAACAAAATTTATTTTACATCAAGGAACAGGTCGTAATATATTTTCTACATAGTTACCATCATTGTTCAGACATTTTTCATATCGGTAAAAGAAACCAACTTGCCTATACCTTCTTTAAAGAAATACGTCACCAGTGAAAAATTTGTCAGTTTGAAATTCGTGGAAATTCATGAGAAAGAGTAATATTATCGTGAATCGTCTGTTTTTTATGAATTTTCTCATTTACTTTTACAACCAAACCATCATAGACAAAAGAAGACTGCTCACTCCCTGCAACATCACAAATTCTGGTGCGCATATCATTGGATTTTCGATTCAAACTCTTCATTTCACCACTCCTTATATTTTTAACATTAATTTCTACCAGTTGATGATGAATTTCAACTGGCTTAACATTCCATGACCGAAAAAGAGATTACGGAAAGTACTTTTCAGTCGGTGAAATCTGCAATCGACAATCTGTTTGTAATAGCATGATTGGACTGACAATCAACAAGAGTCTCAAGAACTGCAAAACTACTACTACGGTTGCGTTAGAACGAAATGGTTCTTAGTTGGTGGATGCACATTGTATTAAGGAAACAAGTTACAAAATCAATAATGTAGTGTTTGAAAACAGGAAAGTATCATTGAAAGTTCGTGATAAATGTTGCAAATTAGAGCATATTGAACTGAAAATTACTGTGTTGATCTTACCCCATACAATATGAGCACTGGTTAGGTCAGCATTTTTCAAACTGTGGGGCATCACCCTAGAGGGGTGTGATAACCCTACGTAGGGACAGGGTTGCGAGCATATCGAAAATTCGAAAATAAATGATTATTTAAAAATTATTATTTAACTGAAGGAAAGCAAGACAAAATGCATTGCTAACTGTGAAAAGTAACATAATACTTATCTAATAACTTAAAAGGGTACTCTTTTCCGTTTTGCAGGCGCAAATCTCACCAAGTTGGTGTTATTGGCGAAAACACCCAATATACACATAACAAAAGTTCTCATTAGTTTTGTCGCGTATTTCTCTTTGTCTGTTAAAGATATCAGACCATATTTTCCAGTTTTTAAATATTTATTATAACGAAACACATGACACACAAACAATTAAATATAAATTGAAAATTACCGTTTTGAGTGTAGGCACACCCACATATTTCGGGGGTTCCATTATCGGCCAAAGTTGTTCACAGACTTACTGAATCCCCCCATCGGTTAAGGAGGTTCACACATATTTGCCTTTAGGGATTACTGGCAAGCAAATTGCCACAAGTTTTTCGTAATTTTCTGAGGTATTATGAACAAGATGTTACTGATGAATAAGACAGCTACTTGTTTTGAAAAAGTGTTGGCAAAAGGTTACCGGTGATAATATTTCGTTGGGTGTCAGTTGTATCATTTTTAGCTACTTCATCAGTTTGGTGGAGAAAAGAAAAAGCACAATTAAAAGTCACCTAAAATATTCATGACTTAAAAGTAACAAACAAAACAATGCTTTTTTGATAATTTGTAAAGTTTATAGTTAGGTTTTTATTGTAGCTTTAGCGTTAAAGTACATTATGGTAACATTCAATGCGTTGCCATTGTAAGGAAGAAACCGCGATGAAAATACTGATTGAAAATTGGGTCGCTATTATTGAAAGTTTAAGAAGCACTGGTATAGATATAGAAACGAAAACTCTTACCCTTATTAGTTTTGAGAGGGAAGCAAAACATTTCATAGCGTGGGAATAAATTTCAATCATCGAATTATCTCGGTATTGAATTGATTTTGTAAATGCTTAAGTTCGTCCTTATTTATTATAGGAAATAGTATTATTTGCAATAAAAAACGAAAGAAATAAAATATAAACACAAATATTTGAAAATTCAGTTATATAATTCACATGTAGTCTTAAGGAATTATCAAGGGGAAATCATTTGATTCAAACTAGGATCAAACGGTATAATGCGCATAATCTTATCTCCAAGGTAAAAGGGCATGGAACACAACCTAATGTAAAGTTTATTCTTCTTCAGAAGCTCAATTCCTCTTACTATCACCTAAATTATTCTACCCTCTGTTCGACCTTCTGCACTGCTTGAATATTTACGGATGCATTAAATTATATTTTCCTCCTTTTCAAAGGACCGAATTGTTTAAATAGACCTGAAAGTTTATTTAATGGACAGTGATTCCCATTGGTTTTAGTGGGGGTTTTCCCAAACTTTCAATACTGGCGCCCCCCTTTTCAATCAAATTTTTATGGGCCCCCCCTTTATACTTTAAAAATTACTGAATGCTAAAAAGCACATTGACGTTAAAGCTACAATAACGATTTTAATTATAAACCGTAAAATTAATAACATAAGTATTAAATTTTGTATAGGTTATTTTTAAGCAAAACAAAAATTAAGTAATAGGATAATTATTATGTTATTTTTCCTTTTCAAATTTTTTTTAAAATTGGAACATATTGCAAAATGGGGTGCTGCAGAAGACAAAAATATAGATATCAGCAAATATAAAAAAAAAGAATCAGGGGGTCAATTTCTAAAAATTTAAAAAATTTTTGATCTGCAAGACAAGCCCATGGAAGTCGCTAATACTTATATAACTTGTTCTTAATTCAGTATTAATAAGAAAAGGTTTTAAATTTTTTATATATTTTTTAAGTAATATATATTTTAAGTATAAATTATATATATATTTTTTAAGAAAAAAGATTAATTATGTTATTTTTTTTTCTCTAATTTTTAAATTGAAACAGATTGAGAAATAATTTTTAAATTTAAAAAGATTTATTTTTTTAGATCCATTTCTAAAAGTACAAATGTCTTTAAAAAAATACCTTCTATATATATATATATATATATATATATATATATATATATATATATATATATATAAATTATATATATATATATATATATATATATATATATATATATATATAAATATATATATATATATATATAAATAAATATATATATATATATATATATATATTGTTTTTATCATATTCATTACATCTGGCATTCTCGAACGTTCATGTGAATCTAGGCAACCTAACAGACGTTAAAAAACATGATAAATTTTCCCCTCGAAAACCGTTTTGGGCCGAATCGATTAGCTACCGAATTTCGAATGTACATTTATAACCACGCGTTAATAGTAATTCATGGTATTAGTATTTACGGCGTTATTAAAACAAAATCATAGATATATTTTAAATCACAAAAAGCATTCATGATAATAAAGTATCAACAAGTACACAGACGAGGGAAAATTGATAGAAATTACGAATGATTTGGGGGATCCATTTCAAAATACCCCAAAATTAAATGCCAAAAAAGACATCTTCATAGATTTCACATCCGGGACGAAATTAAAGGGCAATTTTGTAATAAATCACTTTTTGAATTCTGGATAGAGGAGATGCGTTTTCTGCACTGAAAAAAAAGCATTTCGTATACTATTACCATTTTAACATCATACCTTTGTGAATGGGGGTTTTCTGGGGGGCCCTTTTGAAACAAAATATAGATCTGAGTTAAATATAAAAAAAACTCTGAGTGTCAATTTCTAATTTTTAGTTTTCCCTTTGAAAAACTTTTTCCTAAAAAACAAGCCCATGGAAGTCACTGATAATTATTAAACTTTTTTTTATACGGCTGAATACCCACTCTTAACACGAGTTTATTTTTTTTTAAAAAGATTATATATTATTCTTGATATAATATTAATGGTAAGAAGAGTAAAACCAAGTGCATGACTTATACAAAAATGTAAAAAGATTTATTGAAATGAATACTAATATTATAAACGGTTTTGAATGAACTGTAATTTTAAGCCTCGCAGAATTACATTTAGAATAAAAAGTTAAGTAATAAAAAGAATATAAAACCCCAATGAATAACAATTGTGTTATTTTTTTTAAAATTTAAAGCGACAAAGCCCGGGGTCAGGTTGGGACTCGATACTAACGTTAATGGTAGGGGGTGATACCCAATTCTTTTTTATAATTTTTTTCAAAATACAAGATAAAAAAACACACAATTTCAGTGAATAATTTAACTAAGAGAAAATAACTTACCTATTTCAAGGATTTTTCTATTTGTTTTTTTAATTTGAGAAAATATCCAATAAAACTGAACTAAATTGTTCCAAATGTCAACCCTTTAAAAAAGGACACAAATCACAGAACTTTTGCTAACATTTCAGGGAAAATTTTGAAGCCAAACTGTCACATTTTGTTCACGTTATTGTAATTTTAAAGTCCTTTTTATGATCGACAAATATCCTGTTGAACCTTTTTTTTGTTTGTGTCTTTTTTTACAGTGTGAAATGCATTTAAACGGTACATTATGGCTTCATATTTTCTTGATAAAGTTCTTAAGTAGCTATTGAAAATTTTCCTTTTTTTTATGTTTATTGATTTTTCAAATTTACTTTTCTAAAGATTAATATGCATTATTTCAGCAAGTGTTTCCCTTTTTTATCAGCTTAATTTCCTTTCAGAGAGATCCGATCTTCTTTTTTTTTTTTCTGCTCATTTTCTTTTTAAACCATAATCAGTCGTACAACATCACAATTAAAACCACTAAGTTATTTTAAGGAAAATGCAGCATGTTCAAGAAAATATTTTTTTAAAAAAAGTGGGCCCGGGAACCGGTCAAAAAATACCTTTGATTCAAAAAACGTTTGCCACCCCAAAAAAGGGGGAAAATGTTATCAATTATTTTAGCCCCATTAAGACGTCATATAGGGTTTCTTTTAAGGTCATTGGTAACAAATAAACAGTTTTCCCCGAATTAACGATTTTTGTATTTTATGTTTCAGTATACCATAAAAATAAACGGCCAATAATCCTTCAAAGTGCTCAATATGCTTATCCGTATCATAAAAATCTTTTACATTGTGAAGAAAAGGCAACAGAATTATATAATTTACAATTTCCCCAAAAAAAAGGGAAACGGTAACCATATAGTAATTTTGAAAGCCAGCAAAAATAATAATTTAGGTTAAAAAAAAAACGTAATAAAAAATTTTCAAGGATTCAGCAAAGCAAACAAAATATTTTTTTTATTTAGTTATAGGATCAAAGATAGCTAATGACCGTTCAAAGTAGAAGCTTTTTTTTATGAACTTTTTTCACCAGATGATATATATAAATCATATCAATGTAAATCTGTATTTTTTATTATATCAGACAGTATTTTGTTTTTTTTTTTTTCTTTCCCAGTAAATTAATTTTTAACCTTTTTTTCGATATGTTTCGCGCCTTCCAGGGGCGCGCCCCACAGTTTGAGAAACACTGTTTTAGTGGATTGTCAGTTATTTATTCAAATATTGGGGATGTTAATCCTGAAGGAAAAATAAACTTAATTACTCGCAAATTCATCTTGTGACTTAGAAATCTCATTTTTTTACACAAAAGCTTGTTTGTTTATATTGTCATTGGTATTTCAGTAGGTATTTGGAAAAAATAGTCATACTCCTAACACAGAATTTAATTTTTACATTTTTTTTTTATGATAGAGCTTAATTTTATTACGATAGACGAATGTTTTTGAAGGTTTTTTAAGGTCTCAGAAAACACGAGAGTTATAAACGACAAACCTCGTTATATTTAATAATGATCACGAGAAAAGTACTTAAGCTGGTATCTCACTCAACAAAAAGATTTATCACACTTGCGTGGGGACTTTGAATCTCAACGGACCTCAGCCGAACTACACATGGATGGTCTTACGGTATCAGACACCCGAAAATTATGAATTTTGCTAAAACTTGAGAATTTTTTAGGATATTATTTTATAGGCCATCTTATTAGCTTTATAAATATGAGAAGTATATTATTTTCCGTTCACTAGGAAAAAAAAAACTACCAATGTTTTAGTATAAAAGCAGATGCCACTATTTTAAGCAAGATGTCATAATTTAAAATGCGTTTTACTCGAAATGTGTGTGTATTTTTGAAAATGCTCAAACGGAAACAGCGACTGCTCGAAAAGTTTTTAAAATAATTAACTGAATTCTTTTGTGTATGTTCAGTATAATATTAGAAGTGTTTTAATCATCAAAGTTATCAATCACTGTTTTATTACAAAATTTACAATCGCTTATGTTAATATAATCACTGTTTTTTCAGCAATTTCATATAAAAAATGCTCTAGTTTTTGCAAATATTAAAATACCTCTTATCCGGAAGGTCATTTCAAAAATGAATAACAGAGCAACACATCAAAATCGAACATTTGTTCGTAAACATTTTGTACAAAAAGGGGCCCCCTTTTATACAAATTTTTGTTATTTTTTTTACTAATTTTAATAATAATAATTTCTGTTTCTCTTCTTAATATTAGCATACTCTTCTTAAAATGTACTGAAGGAATCTAAAACCCACAAAAACTTTCAATGCCTCAATTTTTTTTTTAAAAAAAACGTTGTCGCATGTATCCGGATACATTAAGAGCTCTCAGGAGTCCAACGTATGTTTGAATGAAAGCTATACTGAGTATGAATTTTTTAAAAAATTTCTAATGAGGCTGCAGATAGGCGTTTCATTATTGCAGACCTAGTACATTCCCCGGGAGCTGATATATCTTTATTAGTGCGGCACCATAAATGTATTATACCAATCACCGCAAGTAATTTTGAAACCCAGATTCATCCCCAGAGGGAGGCATTTACACTCTGGCGATGCGATACCGTATTGAAAATTTTATTTCGTCGAAAGCACCCAAGCCAAACAGGCAATCATTATATTTTATACATGCCGCATAATCATACGACATGAACGCTGTCGATTTTTGCATCTTGAAAATCCACTGACTTGGACCGGGGTCTAACTCGCAAACAAAAGAAGCCAGATTCAAACCAACTACGTCCCCCAGCCATCACTGATTATGATACAGATTGACTGATTATGAATGATTGTAACCGTACACTCGTTCCGAGATGCTGCAATGTCAGGGGAAAAAAGAGAGAATTTTATTTTAAATCCGAAAAGACCTTTTTTAAACCCCCTTTTAAATTTTTTTTAATTTGGAAAAGATTGTAGAATTTTGTTTTGATTAAATAAAACACAAATGTGAAAAAAATATCATGCACGAGCGCTTGTGTGTCAGTGATCCTTGAAAGTTCTTTTTATCCCAGGTTATAACTAAAAGGTCTCTATAATTTGAGGAATATTTCTAATATTTCAGTACCTTAAATACAAACCTTCAAACATCATCTCTCTAAACACTCATTAGTACTACACAAAAAGGGGGCAGAAGAAAACTGGGAACACTACTCATTTTTTGTTTTATTCACGAAAACATATTTTAATCCAATACATGAAACAAAAGGTACGAAACGAAAACTTTCTATCCTCAAAAAATAGTTTTGTTATTTAACAAACATGCAAAGCAAAAAAAAAAAAAAATAAATAAATAATTCAGATACATTCGATAAACATAAAGAACCGCTCGAATGTTTTTCTTTCATGACGTGTTTCATTTATTCGACTATTTGCATATGAAATAAAAAGTGGAACGGATGCCGCGCGTTCCGAATGAATATCTTCTTCCTGTGAATGTGCTGACATGCGTTTTTCGATATAAATTATTTTCAGAACTGAGCATCGATATTCATCCTGCGAGGTCCTCTCTCCCTCCTGTTAATGGTATTCGACACAATTTAAAATATGTTGGGGCAAAGTTTTGAGGGGTTTTCGAACTGCAATGAAGTGATGCGTCGCTTCCTTAGTTTGCCTTTTGTTCTATTGTTATATTCTCAGTGAGTTCAAGTTTTCATTTTTAACGGGTTTTGTTGTCGAGATTAAAGTATTGATATATATTGTTTTTATTCTGTGTTTTAAATAGTTCCAAATGTATTCCGTATTAACGGATGTGGAATATTAAATAATGTCTTATTTTTAAAATGTCTCTTGAATAAAAGAAATTCACAATTACTGTTGTTTGAGAAAATTATATCAAACCTCTTTTACATAATTAAATTATATCTTATTAAAAGTATATGCTAGTTCTGCAGACTCGTGGTGATATGTTATGAGTTCGAGCCTTGTATCGCTGAAGACCTACCGTGCAGAGGGGGACGATGCACGTTAAATCTGTAGAGAGCTCAAACGTCCTTACATTGGTGTGATGTGGAAGTTAGAAGATGGGCTGCCAACTCAAATTTTCGTCCTCGTCACTTGATCATGGTTCAAAGTTACGAGGTTTGTCGCCAATATTTCCCTTTGAGTTTTATAGTGCGAAGTAAATATAACTCTCTCTCTCTTTATCACAGCTCTTAAGAGATTTATCATTGAATAATATTAGGCGATGAATTGAAACCATTGTTAAAATTCTGAACATGCGTGCATGTAGCATAAAAAAAGTATTGTCTATATTACTCTGCGTTTTTCCACTTTGATTTCTGGTATGCAAATAAAATAGTATTTAAAATAATTTGTTTTACCTATTTATTAAGAATTTTTCCGAAACCAAAAACCTTTTCTTGAGCACTGTTTATTAAGAATTAATGTTTTGAATTATTAATTTAATGAGTAACATATGTTTGTTATATTTATGCCCTTTTCGTTAAACTAATATAGACAATCTTACTTTAGAAAGACCTTCTCTAGAAAGAAAAAAAAATTAAAAATAAACGACTAGCAGTAAGAGTTTCCATTATGAGGCATTATCTCTATTGTAGCCTGCAAATGAATGATAAATATAAAAACTAATTTTTTACTTACTATGTTTGCTTATCAACAAAAACTAATCTAAATTTTTAAATTACAAGAGGAAATTAATTTTACAAAAATATTCCCCTACAAAAACACTAAAAGTTCATTGAATACTAAAATTAATTAAGGACGAAACACACATCTAAGCGAATAGATTACAGATGCAATTCACAATATAAAAAAAAAAAATTTTTAAATACATATATATTAAAACAAAATTAATATCTAACTAAACTACCCTGAACTTCAGAATTTCAATTATTCCCTTTGGTTAGTTCTTAAACAAAATTTAGAGGTATATTTTCCCAACAACGGATAATTGTACATTAAAATTCATTCTCTATTGAATATTGTTGACCACGTCTAAAAGTTATTATTAGTGAACATAAAAAACTTAGAAACAAATATCAAAATTCAGATAAATCTATTAAAGTAATCGAGTACAGTAATTTATATTTGCTACTTTAGGTACAAAAATATGCATTTGTAATTGATGCTAAGTGATAAGTCATAAATCAATAATTGCTTCATGTTAAAAGATATTGTCATCAGAACAGAAGTAAACATAAGCCGTTAAAGCTTGTTTGGTAAATAGTATTGAAGGAAAAGACTATTTCTGAAGTTCTTCATTAAATATTTCTCCTCTTTTCTAAAATTATATTCAATTGGGAGAACGAAAGCGGAGATGGAAGTTAATGCAAATGTAAACGCTCATTAAATACATCTTCTAATCTCTCTATATTTTCTACCTCCATGACTCGACATCAGTTAGACAGCCTCCACTGTGATGTTTAATACTGCAGAATAACAGGAAAGTAAGAGCCCATATTCAGCATGATGACTCAAGATAGATGGACGTTAAACAAGAATATCTTAATTCTTTGCATATCTTCGGGATTATTGATTCAATAAAGATTATGAAAAGACATATTTATAAATTACTGCACCTGCCTGCTTTATTAAAATGATTTATTTTGCACACATTTTACACAACACGCTCAAGGAGGTAAGCCTTTTAGACCAGTTCGGTTTCTAAGTTGCAGACTTCTTATCAAAACTGTTTCTCTATATGTATTTGTGTCTCTTTCTTTTTCACAGCAATCTTGTTTCTTTTAAATCTATTTTTTCCACACTTGAACTGTGGCCGATTGAATGGAGACAATATCCTGAATATACGAAACTCGTTGTCTTCTTTTGGAAAATAAACATTCGAATTCTAATCGTGTTTCGAGGGTAATTTAGGAAAATAGTATTTCTATGTGACAGGTGCATTGTGGTAAACAGTACGATATAACCACATATCTTAATGAATATCATATTAATTGAAGCAGACACAAGATGTAATAATATTCAATGCAATCTAAAACTGATCAATATAAGTTCACTTACAAGTTGCCAACTTATTAATACACTGCTGGCCACAATAAATGCAACACCCTGAAAGAAGCATGCATATAACATGAAGACTTCCAAGAATGCGGAATTTACACGCTGCTTTGATAACAGCATTTGAAAGTTACAAGAAATATACTTTACATCTCGCAGCCCATGCAGACTTTGTTCGCTTTGCCAAAGTCCAAAAAGTGATAATTGTTAACCTGCAGATGATACCTACTTACCTATATAATTAATTATTGGTATAGACTTTTATTGGCACGTGGTTAAAATACAATCACCAATTAAGGTTGAACATTTCTTTGTCATGGTGCCTTCTTTTTTAGATGGACACTCATTGGATTGCAACACACACTAATATTACACTTGATCCAGAAGTTCATCATGTTTCTGTTCAAATCTCTGGAGATCGTTTGGATGAGCAAGAGCGATGTTTACGGGAATTGGATTCCATTGGAATCAAATGCACTCAAATCAAAAGCAAGACTGTTCGATGGAATGAAATTATGATGGGTGACTGAAATTCTACATTTCAATACCCCTACACATTAGCGACATTTCCCAGGAATTCAGAATCCAACAGGCAATCTTTCATGAAGCACTCTTTCAGCTAGGCTTTCTACCGTTAGATTTGTTATAGAACAAGACCAGAATGGCTGAAATAACCCAAATACATCTGAATAGAAAGGTACCCATGTGAAGAAAAACTGTCCTTAACAATTACCAAAAACCGAAAAATCAAAACTCAATATTTATTCACTACTTCAGTTGAACTTACCATAGACTTTTCTCATTCTATCTCATACGTGAGCCATGTTCTTATAACATCTTGGGTATTTAGAGTTTAGTACAACTGCAAATCAGAACAGCGCATATCTTCAGGTTTGACATCGGATGAATTTGAAAAGGCTAAAAACTATTGGATCCGTACAGTTCACACACACAACAGAAAGGTTTTTCAGATAATAATGATACCTGAAAAACTCCAAGCCGTTCCCTATAAAGTCTGAAATCTTTTTTTTTAACTCGTGTCTACAAGATAACTGTATTACGACTAAGAGGAAGACTTAAATTTGTGAATCTATAAACAGAAAATAAACATACAATTTTACTTGTATGGATCTTATCCTTTCATCAAATTTTTTATTCGTTACACCTACACACATACGACTTCATCACTTGAGTGTGAGAATATTTCTCTCTGAACTTAGTTCTAATTTTTGGGTTTTACAGGGCCGCAAGCCATAAAAACTTAACAGTTTGCTACCTTGCAATATTACTCGAGCGAAATGTGACAAGCAAATTAAGCACTCCTTACTTGCTGAAATACTTACGCCGTATTAGCCATTCGATGCAACTGGAATAGACAACGTGTCCAGTATATGTCCAGGGCACCAATGTTTTCGAAGTCCTGTATAGCGATTTTCATATGATCAACTATTCATGTGCTTCATATTGAGTTAGTATCGGATTTGACCCCCAATAGATTTCTGATGGCATTTCGTAGATTTGTGGAATGACGTGAAAATCACACACACCATCTACACGGTCAATGCCGCAACCTTCCAAGTCGCAAACAAAGAGTTAATTACTCTATGGAATACTCTGTAAAAGTGCTCAACAGTTTTATGCTAAAAATGGTATTCGGTGAAAATTCATTATGCCATACTTGGCTTGGCGGGGAGGATGGTAGGAAAGGTTGCTTGGAATAATTAAACAATGTTTACGAAAAACCCTGTGGCGAGTATTATGTGACGAAAGTAACCTTTTCGAACGTTTTGGTTGGGATTGAAGCTTCTATCAACAGTAGAAATCTAGTGCATGAAAAGGGAATTAGTGATACCCCGAAGAAGCCTTGATCCTAGATCAATTCTTGACTAAAAAAATTGACTAAAATTCTTTTGAGCCCAGAATCCACAAAGAGAAATTTACATGCAACTTTGATCAACAACAATAATTATTGATCAATTTTGGAGTAAATGGTCAAAGGAATATTTTTTACACTTGCGTGCCTTCCACTCAAACCTTCCCAGGCTTGTTGTCCCAAACTCTTCCGAAACTCGTATTGGAGATGTTGTCTTATTGCAAGAAGACGTCACATCCGGACACACCTGGAAAAAACAGATTGATTGGTGGATTGATTGAATATTAACTTTCGAACCTGTTTATGTGACGAAAACTTTCGAACGTTTTGTTGGGATTGGAAGCTTCTATCAACGTAGAAATTAGTCATGAAAAGGTAAGTGATACGCCCGAAGAAGCCTTGACCTAGATCACTTCTGACTAAAATTGACTAAAATTTTGAGCCAATCCAACGGAGAAGTTTACATGCATCTTTTATCAACAAAATAATTATAGATCAATTTTGGAGTAAATGGTCAAAGGAATATTTTTTACACTTGCGTGCCTTCCACTCAAACCTTCCCAGACATGTTGTCCCAAACTCTTCCAAAACTCGTATTGGAGATGTTGTCTTATTGCAAGAAGACGTCACACCCGGACACACCTGGAAAGAACACGAGTGGACGAGTTAATCCTTGATCGTGACGAGAAAGTTTGTACTTGTGTGCCACGTACTAATGGATGCACCATCACCCAACCTGTGCAGCTGGTCATCCCTTAGTGGTTGAAAAGGTTGGGGAAGGATGTTGTACACTTGAATTCCGCACGAATTCTGAAGTAATCCCAAACAGTGACGCATCGTGCATATTTTTTTTATTTCTTTATAATAATGATGTTTAAATATAAATGCGTCTTTTCGTAAATGTCAACAGTTTTTAATAGAGTGTACAAAAGAATAACAGAAGAAAAGAACGAGAAAATGGCGTTGTTGTTTTAAATGTTTTACTTTGCTTCAAAGTTTATCAATAAGATATTAATATCAATAAGATAATAATTGCTTCTTTTTAAAAGATATTGTGTTCCGAATAGAAGTAAACATATACCTTTAGAGTTTAGTAAATACTTCCAAAATCTCTATCTTCATTAAATATTCCTTCACTTTTCTAAGGTTCTATTTAATTATAGGAGAATGAAAGTGGAATGAAACTCATGCAAATGAAGACTCTCATCCAATACACCTTTTAATCTCTCCGTATATTTGCCTCCAAGACACGAAAATTTAGAGTCATTTAGACAGTCTCCTCTCTGAAGCCTCATACCCCAGAATAACGGGAAAATAGGACCCGCATCCACCGAGTTGACACAAAACGGATGGACACTTGATGAGGAATTCTTAGTTCATTCCATAGCTTCAGCCTTGTTTATTCCTTATAAATTATGTGGAGAAAAGAAGACATAATTATAAATAATTGTATCTCCCTGTTTTATTAAAGTGATTTGTTTGACACAGATTTTACACGACATGGAACCTTTTTTGTAGTTCCTGGATGCAGATGACAATGGTTTCAATCGCAGGTGACATAATTATTTAACGAAGATATTCAACAGCCCCTAAGAAAAATGTCTAAGCAATGATAGGTACCCATGTCGAAAAAATAGTTTATTCATTGTGGTTCATTATATAATGAACAATTAATTGCAAATGTTTATTTACTATTTTGTTTTGTTGAGCGGAGCTTACTTTTTTGAAACATTTTTATTTTTATAAAATTTATTGCTGTAAGGTAACACGCTAGATGCCAAAGACGATAGTTTCGATATCTGAAGTTATTACATCTTCTTTTAATTTGTTTTTAGGTTCAGTGTTTGTATTTTTTAAACAATATTTAAAATTTATTATGTATATTTATTTAGTCAAATGAACAGCTGCCCAAGTGAAGTGGCTCTATGCGAAACTGAAATCATACACTTGACTACAAGATTTACGAGCTTAGATGAGAGATTTTAACAGAACTTATTGCTTCAATTTAAATTCGACAAATAACCAGAGATTAAAGAGAGACATCCCAGTAGATTCTGTGTGAAAAAACTGGTTTTATTATTTCTAGGGCTGTTCCATCATTGACTTTTAGTTGATGCTTCCTAAGGTGTTATTGGAGCATATTCATTTCAATGACGTTTTGAAGTCCCATACAAGTCAGCAGGAAGACCATCCCATTCTTTTAAAACAGATGGCCTCAAAGGTCGTAAAACATATCCGTCCAGAGGTTTTGACTATCTTCACAGATAGTAGCAACTTCGAAGGTGGTAGAGCAGGAAGTGGTATCTTCATCAGTAACTATGAGGAAGAAAACAAATTTAGCACCCCAAAACCTAACTTTTGCTCTGCTTTTATATCAGGAATAATAGCTGCTGTTACTACCAAAATATGTAATTTTGTATATTAACTGTGTGATATGGTCGTCCTACAATGACCATATCTTTGATTTTCAGCGTGAATAAGAGGTGTGGGATTCTCGAAATGAATCGGCATTTTAAAATTCTTAATATGACTTTATTGAGAATATAACTTAAACTTCTAATAAATTATATAAACTTATACTAAGTGAGAATAAACCAAACACACAGCTGTAGTTAAACCTGATCGCGTAACTCGGATCACTTATCTAAATAATTGTATAATCCGCCTACTTTCAATTCTGATAATATTACAAGTCCTAATATCAAATAATCAGTTCTACCTTGATTCAAGCTAAGGTTCAATCACTGTTCAGAGACTTTTAGGCGCGCGTGCAGTAGTATGCACCTTGTAGTAATGGCTAGAACTCTTGTTAATCTTTTGATAGGCCGTCAATTCACACTTCTATCTCTTCTAAACATAACTTTCTCTAAATTGCCATTCTGCTTACTGAAACTTCTGTTCTTTTAAAAGCTATCTTATTTGCATTTCACAATTGCATTTCACTTCTTGGATTTGGGTTGGAAAAGATTTGCCATTAATCTTGGCCGTCAAAGAACCCAGAGGTTATGTTACAGAAAAGACGCGTGAGCCCGTCACATCTAACATTAGAAGTGCTGTACAATACCTAAAGAATCGACTGAAAATTTATGATAAATATGACAAGGATATATTCTAATACTTCTATTTAGACTTGGTCCCAGCAAATAGGTATGCCTCCAGTGGACCCCTTTACATGTCAGGGTGTAAGGTAAGGAGACTGCAGATACACTTGGAAGAAAAATATATAACTTTCCAATAATACTCTACAGGGTTAACACCTTTGGATATACACTTCCTTCATACAAGTAAATTATTCTCCACGTTGCGCCTCCCGCGAGATCATAACTAGTATGCTGCTAGTCGCCAAGGACCATCTCTATAGTAAAGTGTCCCCATGGCTGTCCAATCGGCTTGGTGAAGTTTAGAAGTGGACAGTTGAGATCTATGAAGTTCAAGAATAGTGAAAGTACTTTTTCTCTACGTTAATTTTCCCTCCCTGCTAACGTTTCTCATCCTCTTGCCTGTCTGAGTGTCTCCTGGAGGCATCTCAATGCTGAGCAGGAGAGGATTTTTGATCAACTTGTGCAACGAGGTCTTTTTTACCTGGTGTAGGCTTTCTTACACGAGGGAGATGTTCAACAATATTTTTGAAGTTTAACATCAAAAGATATTTTATACCGCAATTTTTAAACTACAACCGATTGTTTTTGTGGAAAATTCTAACAGTATGACTATTTGGGATTCCTTTTTAATTTAGAAAACAGTTCGGAAGTGGATGAGAAACATTTCGAATTACGGAAAATGGTAAAATAAAAAAAAAAAACAGCACTTTGTCAAAGTAAAAACTCTCTTAATAATGATCATATTTATTCACCACCTCAAAAGGGAATGTGGATATTTCACTTTATTAGAAGTACTTTTGAATGACGAATACGTTTTGATTTCCCAGAAACTTAAAATATAAAAATCGCTTGATCATGACTAACGGAAATTGTTAGGAAAATCGTTTTCCCAAAACTACATTTTTTCCGAAATTATACGTTTTGTATTTAAGTTAACCCGCATATTTTAGCATTAGAAAATTTCGAAAACTTTTCAACTTATATGGTAAAATATACAGTATTTAAAAAGTCTCATTTCAGACTTCGTCAGATTCCTTTTTGGACCTGTGTGTAACTTCTAATAATACTTTCTGTCAAACAAAAAGTACTCGTATGACTATCTATAAGAATACTGTCTGTTATTTACATAAAAAAAAACTTAGTAACAGTGTATAATCATTTTTATTAGTAGTAATGAAATTAGCAGAAAATATTTATAAGTTCTCAATTCTTAAGCTAATGTTTCAAGAATCCATTCAATGCTATATAACGTCTAAGAACAGTTAAGGGAACCATTTGACCTCACTTGAGTTTAAACACCATGATAAACAATCGTGTTTATCTCTGAAACAAGGTATTCATGCATCAAACTTTAAGGGTTATTGCGCTCCAAAATTCAATCCATTTCTATCCTACCGTAATTATTCTAGCCTTTCTCCCCAAAGCACCGTTTAAATATTGATGAATGTATTAATTCATATTTTCTACCTTTTCACGGTGCCAAGTTTGTTTACGAACCGATACATTCTAAACTTAAAATTTATTTTCCTAACAGTGAATTCCCCTAATTCGATCGGAGCGTCTGATAACTTATTCAAATCTCGCCGCGGCCAATCCTGGCACAGAAAGAGGTCCCTTCATTAATTGCTTCGATCGTGACGGATTGGACGAGAGTGACCCATTTGTGACCAACGGCTATTTCGGAGAACCCAGTATGCATGGACGCCTTTGGGGAAAAGATGCAGATGGGTTTCGGTTCCCTGTTTGTATCCTCAGATTGATTGTAGTTCCGATTGGAATCTTAATTAAACTACTTCATTGTAAATGAGGAAAGTTTTCCTTTTGATCATTACTATTAAGATACCCTTTGCTCGTTTTAAATCCTTTAATTTTGCGTCAAATTCTAAAACAATTGCCGTAAGGATTATTCTCGTGAAAATAGAATTGCATGTCTGTATATGCATTTTATAAATAATTCTAAAGAATTATATTCTAAGGGAATGAGTCTTTACCCTCTTCAGGAATTTAATTTTACTGATCCTGTGCTATATTTTTTAAAAAAATATTTAACTTAATTGGGTTATTTATAATTTTATTTAATTTTTATTAATACATACATAATATATATATATATATATATATATATATATATATAGTTATATAAAAGTAAAAGTGAAGAAGTACTAAAACCTAAAGTGCTAAAGCAGGAAGAAATTGGAATTCACCAGACACAACAAATGTAGATACAAAAAAGTCTTTGGACTAAACTGGAGACCTATTATGATTTCTAAAGCTGTCGCTGAATCAGGGGCCAGCGAATTAGGGTTAGCAATGCTTTATGGATCCAACCTTCCCCGTACAGAAGAAACTTTCGATATAATAGGAAAAAAGAAATCAAGTTGAAAAGTTAAGCCTAATACAACACGTGGAAGAAAAACCTGATAATATATTAAAATGAAGCTAATAATATATATATATATATGCATGTTATTGCTTAAGTGCATAAATCAGTTAATGTACAGATTATCTGAATAATCTGCTCATTACTTACAAGTTACTTGTTAAATAGAAAATAATATCTTTGGTGGAAAAACAACAACGTTTTTGTATGCTCAAAATAAGTATCGTTTATTTATTTTTTTAATATCAAAAGAATCAAATTAAGTAACTAAACATATTAGATGATAGAATCAATTATTAACCAATTGAAAAATTATAATACAAATAATCAAATGGCTTAAGATATTATTACATTTATGAAAAGCAATTTATGAAAAAAATTATAAAGTGCTGCATACAATTTGCTTTGTAATTTTGTAACTTATAACAAATATTATATATTACTTATTATATATTATTATTTATAACTTATTAATTATATTTATTATAAATTAATTCAAGAAGACATTTATCCAATTCATTTACTGCTTCAATGTATTTACGAAAAATTACTCGGCAATGAGTCAAAGTTCAATCGCAAAATTTGTAAAGAAGGAAATGAAAGAAACAAATCTTTTGAATTTTAACGATACGAAAACTTCTGTTGTGAAAATTACCTAGTTAAAATGTGGAGAACTCTTGATTCAATAATTCTACAAATTAGTTGGTTAATTTGCAGTTAAACTTATTGTCGAACTCTTTAACGGTCACACACACACACATATATATATATAAAGAGGTTATTGTGACTAGTACAATGAACACGTACAATTCAGAAGAAAGGTGACGCGTATACGGATGTCAGGGGAAATAAACGTCATGGCGACGTTAGTGTACGCAAAACGCGTGCGTAGCTCAAGACTACAATAAAAGGACGAATGGAGGCTCCGTTAAATACATTAGCTGTAAGTGCGAGTTATTTCATGAAATACGGTTAGAAGAAATCATCTGCACGAAACACGAAGGAGAAAGATTGGAAAGTTGGAAGAAGTGCGGTGTTTTGACCAAAGTAACTCTCTCTGAAGAGTTAGGATTCAACAAACGTCTCATTTCACACGGAATGCGTTCCAAACCATAGGCAAAAGGCAGAAAGGCTGGTGCGGATCTTCCTTGTAACACTGCCGGTGAAACGAACCCGATAACAGTCATCCATTTTCCATTGATCAAGGTTGAGGCCAAACGCCTTCACAGGGGCTGCCTATTCACCCACCGTCCTGAACGCTGCATTTCTTTGAAAGTGGATCATCGGTAAAGTCTTTAGACTGGTGTAAGGAGATCAAAAGGGACATTTGATTAATGTAGTCGTCTCCACTTTACGGACGAGAGTCGTTGTTTCAGTACCACAACCGATTCTCACCACCGCTTCATTTGGATAGATGTCGGGAGACGGTTTCATCCCATTGACATCACAGAAAGAGATCGTTACAAAGATGTCTTATAGGGCCCAGTCTCTGTTGTGGAATCTTCTGGAAATTTTTATAAGGCTGTATACAAGTCGATGGAGCTCAGAAGTGAGTCAGTCGAGGCTAGAATCTGTTTGTGCATTGACTGCGATAAGAAAGAGAGCCCGAGTTATTATTTAGTGGAATTGCTCTAGACCAAGGGTGGCGAACCTATATAGATCAACGCGCTATTTTTGCTAAAGAAATGTTTAATGAGGTATAGATGTTACGTCAAATAATTTTGACTTGTGATTATTGAGAAAATAATATAACTAAATACTAAACAACTCAAAACTCTTTATTTACTACAAAGAAATACATTTTGCGCTGTATAGTAGAAAATATTTTATTATACTTAACTAAAATTTAAAAGTAACATTAGGTGACTTCGTTTTTAATTATATGAAAAATAACTTATATTAGGATTGAAAAAATTTATTTTTAGTGGAATGCTTTCTCATTTGGGAGTAATCTGTCAAAGGGCCCTTTCTCAAAAAAATTTTTTGATCTGGTTCACTTTTTTGACAAAAGGATTTGTGATTTGTTTCGAAATGCCATTTTTGCACACAATATTCTGCGTACCACTCTTCCAGAAAATGAAAGACACATTGTTTTGTCGCATTTACTAATTGTGCCAAACTCCTCGGTCCACCAAGTTTGAAATTCTCTGTTACACTTACTATCTTGCACTGTTGTTTGTTGTTAAACTAGTCATGTTAAATAACTGTTAAAAACTGTATATATAACACAAATAAATTTTAACATGCTGCTGTGTCAACGAAATGGACTGTGTTATGTACAGAAAATCTTCGCATCATTAGCAATAGTAGACCACGGCGTATCTAAGGCAAAACAATAACAAGCATGTGTGCACCCTGCGACCGATTACTCGCATTTGTTTGTAATACTTCACTGTGAACTTTGTTTGAAAACAAATTCTAACTGTTTTGATGGAGATGGCGTGCCCAAAATATTGTGTTGAGTGCCATCAATGGCACGCGTGCCACTGGTTCGCCATCTCTGCTCTAGACAAATATTTCTGGAGTGCTATAAAGTTTGTTTATAACGAGTGCATTTTATGCATTACTGTAAGTAATCCGTTTTAATATTTCTTTGTATATGTAGTTTGATTTGTCTTCGAATAGTCAATTAATTGTCCTCGGCTGTGGATAAATATATTATTGCTTAAGTATTTGAAGTCCCAGGGCTGATTTTAACTCACACAAATTTATAGCAAGAAATACATTTTTCATCATCAATTCGATCCAAATAAAACTTCGAGTTTTGCCTTTGAACCAGCTGTGTTTTAAAATAGAAAATCTTTCTACGTTTATTAGCTTTCATTCAGACCACACAAAACTTTTTTTCTTTTGAATACCCCTTTAGATTTGAAGTATAATGGAATTACTTCTCAAATCACTTTCCAAAGAGCTTTCAAATACTTGCGATTCAAACGTGATGTTACGTTATATGATGCTTCCAATTTTACATCTTGAAGCACTTCCAGCGTTCCATCACTCCGTTCCTTATCCTCCGTGTCAAAATCCCTACTTTTGAACTATCCCAACAGAACCCATGTATTGAAATTGAGAGAACATGGTACCCATAAGATCCATGCAGCAATAAATGACCTTTAGCTGATTTCCGCTTAAATTGGAAACATAGCATTAAAATTTTCCGCATACTGTGTTTAATTGAAACAAAAGTAAATATCTTTAGAGTTCAAATAAATATATCCCTTAAATGCCGATAAATAAGACATACTGTGAATTAAAACTAATGATGACATTTTAACATGAAATGGTTTTGACCCGATGTGATTTCATGTTACTTTTCATTACACCTTTAAAAAAACAGATGTATCCCACCGCATCATACGGTTCAGTCCTAAGTAAGCCCACACTCTTGACGCGAATTATTTTGTTGGCGATAATTGCGACATCTTGGTAACCCTAACTATTTATGGAATTTTAGTATTTTGTCGGAGGGCATTTCGAATTTCATTTAATTATTGTACACCGGGCTGGAAGTATGGCCACGTGTGTGAGTGAATATACCTTAGAATTTTTTACTTAGTTGAATGTGAAAGGTAACAAAGAATTGATTGAACGGTATATGATGGAAGGATTGATTGCTTCGAGTTATGAATGTCCTAAATGTAATGAGCAAATGGGATTATACAAACGAATGAGTGTAGTTTTGGATGGATTTGAATGGAGAATATATATGGCGGCGCTCACACGATCATTCGCTTAGCGATGAGACCAAGGACTTTTTTAAAATCTGTTATTTCGCTGTACCCCCCACTTGAAAAGATCACGATTGAAAGTAAGTGCTGATATTATTTATCTCAAATGTTTAATTTCAGTATTGTTTACATATATTTTCATTACGCATCCACCTTATCCCGCTATATTCACTTGCCGCCATTGTCGTTTTCGCTTGGTGTCATCTCGTTCTGGCTTGGCGCTTATTTCGGTTTGTCGCCAATGGTGTGGGCTCTCCTAGGATTTTACCGCTTCATACACTTCAAAATACTGTATCGGAAATCTGAGAATTCCTTTTCCCACGCTTTATTTGCATTTTTCCGATTTTCCGTGTAAAACTCATACTGCGCTTCTTGACAATCAGTTACGAATTAACTGTAATTAAACGATCTAAATTTCTAACATCACATTTTTAAATCATACAAAAAAGTGCTAAATAACTGTACTAAATATATAGCAATTACAACTCATTTAAATTTTGAAAAATAATCTCTTTTTAACGGCTTTTACAACATACAGAAACATACACATGTACATGCACACACACACATAAACACACACACACACGTGAGCTTGGGCCGTAGTTGGTAAATTTTGTGCATTAAAATATAATCACAGTCAACAG
>BMAV01020680.1:0-34988 GCA_019973955.1 Trichonephila inaurata madagascariensis | reverse complement strand
GCTCTCAACTGCCCAGGGTGGCCGTCGCCCTGCACCTGGCGAACGAATCCATCTTTAGTCCCGGAAATACAACTGGCCAGGAAATAAGCTACGAACTTACTATTCAGTTGTTGCACCATCTCTCAAAGTAAGAATCCTCTTTGCTCTACATACAACCGAGTATGAAAAGTAAATGATTATTCTACAAAAATATCAATATTCCATTTTTAGAGTTGTAACATGAAATAAAACTTATGTGCTATTCGGTAGCGAAGTTCGTTTGTATTGCACCCTTGTTCTATCTTAAAGTACCAATTTGGCTGCAGGGAAGAAAACCTAGACCACTAGTACGTATTTTCTGATTATGGGTGAGTGAGTGAGTGAATATTAACTTCGCACTGTTCAGCTACACGAGGGCTTTTGGCGACGGACCACGTAATTTTGAACCAAGTTACGTAGACGACACCTTAGCTGGCACCCCCTCTCTTAACTACCACACCACCTGGAGGACGTTTCAGTTCTTGACAGACTAACGTGCATCACTGCCCTAAATGGCGGGTCTTTAGTGGTACTGGGCTCGAACTGATGACATTCCTGCCATGATCCGATACCTTGACCACTGGGCTATCGCAGCCCCTTCTGATTATGGGACTTGTTGCTTTGATTTCATTTTAATTTATGTCACACTCTGAGAAGAAACAAGATGGCTGTTGATGAAGGTTCTTGTAATTTGTACATTGGTCAAATGATGATAACGACCCCTGAGCTGCCATCGACTCCTACCCAACAGGGGGAGAGCAGTAGTAATAGTAGTAGTCATAATCCTAGTCGTAGTAGTATTATTAATATTGTTGCTATTTTTTGTTTCTTCAATGATACTCCAATGGTGAATTCACTTGGAATAATTTTCAAAATGACTGCTGCATACATCGAGCTGTAATCCTATAACTTTAAATCCAATGCTGACAAACTCCGAAAATTTACTTGAATTTCATTGTATAAATTTATCAATTTATGAATATCGGATTTCTACGCAGAACACAAAATTAACAATCTTTTTATGTGAATATTAATTATCACCTATTTCCGAATCCTTTTTGGGTTCAAAGTCTTAGCATTGGCATGGTTTTATAATTTGAAGAGGATTGTCAGCTCAAGTGTCTCGTCCTCGTCACTTGAGCGACGTTCAAAATTACGAGATCTATTGCGAGATACATTACACATCCAATAGTCCTCGAGTAGCTTTATAGTGTGACGATAATAAATACTAAATCACTCACCCACTGATTGCAGCATTTAATTTTTATTGTTGTATAAACGAGTAAAATGAGGAATAAAACCTCTTTTACATCTGGTTTAGTGTATTCAACTGCTTTAAAAGTTAATTCTACATAGTACCGTATACATCTCTAAATTTTGATTCAGAAAACTGTAGAACATTTCAACGTCTCCTTTTAAATATATTTTTCCAATTTTTTTTCTGCTCTTTTTATGTGTGTGTATTTTGCATTTTTAATAAAAACACGATTCATTAGAAACCAATAAGTGGGGAAGAAAAATCTTTATTTTATCGTGTTGTGGCTAATGCCACCTGTCTGACGTAGTCAGAACGAGGCTCACAAAATTCATCGTGGCAAGGGGCTAGAAGTACGCCTGTCGTTGGCCTAGGCCTTGAGCACCATACAGGTGACAGTACGAATTAGCTCGGCGAAATTCCCTGAAGGGACGATAGATGGGAAATATTCTCTAGTCCCCTGCACTCGTGATTCAGCCCACAAGACTTTCGGACCCACCGATTTAACGAGCACGTTCTCCGTGTGTACTCGGAGGGTATTTGGTGCATCGGGCATCGAACCCAGGCCTTCCGGTCTGGAGTCCGATGCTCTAACCATTAGGCTACCCACAGCCCTATTTTATCGTTAATTACCTTTACGTATCCTTTATCCTGTGTTTCCTCAAGGGACAAGAAGATGAGTTCCCAAGAGCTGGCCCTGTACATACATGCCATGTTGGTAGCGTGCATGGATCCCAGAGACTTTTACGGACTGAATCTAGTCCAGGAACTACGAAAGAGGACGGAGGTGAACGCCAACTATACCAACCCCTTCCAGATCCTTGTCCTGTGCAACGCCGGAGACAAGATGACCACTAGGGATGTGGACAGAGTGATGGCTGCCTACGATTCCCAGTACAGACCTTTCTGGACAGGTCTATGATTCTTTTTGACAAATCACAAAGCAGTTCTTTCACTGTAATTTTGTTCCTATCAACCACTTCCTCTCTACATTTTATTGGGGTTTTTTAACAGAAAGGCTAGATTTCTTTCTGAAATGAAAGAATAAATGATTTCTTAAAGATATGGAAAATTACTCAGTGTAAGTAATGCGGCTTTGCGTTCCAATCTGATATTCAAAAATTTAAAAATAAAGACAAAAATTGTCTAAAGCAACAGTTAACAGATATGTGAGCTCAACCAATTGCACTTGCGTTAATTTCTAAAAAATGTTGTTTTATACCTGTTAATACTTGATAATAAAAATGAGGTTCCTCTCATAATTTTCGTTTGTAAAAAATAAAATCTCAGAGAATATTTCTGTAAAATTAATACCAAATATCTTATGATAATAATAAAGTTATATCGGTGCTTTTCAGTGAAAGTTAAAGGCAACATGTTCGTCGTTTAAGCATTAGTGTTAATTAAAAAGACAAACTCAAGGAAAAAAGCCATGACAACCTTATCAAGAACTGACTGAATTGAGTTCTTTGTTGCTGTACGGAATCAAATGTGATTTCCCTTTAGTTCTTTCTTAGTTTGCGGGAACCTTTTACATTTGGGTGAGATTTCTTATATGAACTTTGAAACACTAGCGCTATTCTTTAGACATTCTCTAATTTTCGTTTAAGGTATCCGACTTCGAAGTGATTTTAAAAGCGTGTAAAGGGATAAATTTGATATTTAGTGTCACTTAGTTTAAAGAACAATGCATAAATTGTTTTAAGGACATTATGACAAAAATTATTTAAATACAATATTTTGGCAAAATATTAACTTAGAATAACCTTTTTACCAAATATTCTCTTTTGTAAAATGCTCTATTGTATTAATATTTTGCCTGTCTTAATCAGACCTCTGTATAGAGGCTCAACTAGTTTTTGAAATGCGTAACTTGGGAAATCGGTTTATCCATGTTTTACGAAAACAGAAGGGAGAAATTTTAAGAAAATACGCTGATAATTATTTCAAATGGTTGTAACTCTGAAAATAATGTGAATTTTTCAAATATCATAGTTGAGCCTCTGTACAGAGGTGTGAGCTATATACAGGCAAAATATTAATACAATAGAAATATTTTTTACAAAAGGAGAACATTTGGAAAAAAGGTTATTCTAAGTTAATTTTTTTCCAAAATATTGTATTTAAATAAATTTTTTTTGTCATAATGTCCTTAAAATAATTTTATACATGTATTCTAATCTAAGTGACACTAAATATCATGAAAATTATACATTTATGTGCTTTTGCAAAATCATGGTTCCGAAAGTAGTCGGATACCTTAAGAAATTTGAATCTCAGAATGTAACCAGAGAATTTTACAGTTAAATTCTACCTTTTCTATATTACATGATGAACCACACAAATTTAACATCACTAATCCTTTTTATAGAAATTTTGTGTTTTATGGGTAATGTAAATCTCTTCTTTTTCCAATTTAAATTTTTTTGTGGAGGATTCATGGAATAAAGATATCTCTAGAAAACTTATAGAAAATATATTTTCTTAACATGTTTTCCTCATTTCATTTCCAGACACTCAGGCATTGGCCAGTCTAGCCCTCGCTTGCTTGTCTACAAAATCCAACCTCGTCATGGACGAAAGCATTCTAAAAGACATGCTACAGAAACTCAAGAAGCACCAGTTCGGGAATGGAACTGCTGGCAATTTGAAAACCACAGCACTTGTCGTGCAAGTAAGTGAGATATTTTGAGGACACATCCCAACCTGATAATATATTGCACAATTTATTACAACTTTTTAGTAGTCTTAGATGTTTGATAAATTTCAAGCTCTCAGCATGGATTGAAAAACATAGATACTGTAAGACAATTAAGGAATAGATAGTGCAAAATATTTGAAGGATTAAGGCACATTAATTTTTGAGAAAACCTTTTCTTATATTTTTAAAAACATTTATGTTTATAATTATATATCATATGAAGAAATACGATAATTAGAAGTATTTCTTTTTACTTTTTAAATGAAGCTACTACTTGAAGTGCATTAAATGAGCTCTTCTAGGAGCACCTGTGTTTCCCCTTGAATTAGTTTTTGATGAGCGCGAATCCATATGATGTTCAAGTGAGAACATAATCGTCAAATTTTCCGTGAACAGACTTTTAACGTGTTTACACATTTTATTGGAGGAGATTAGATATATCTAGCACACCTTTATATATATGTGTGTGTGTGTGTGTGTGTGTTTTTAAAAATTTCCCTTTAACATATTTTTTAATTAATTTTTTTTAATATCTATAAATAATCTTTAATTTTTTTGGTTTTAAAAAAATAAACATTGTAATCTTAATCGAATGGCTAAATTGAAAATCCCTATCCCGGCATTCTAGCCAATCAGAACTACTTTTGAAATAGCACACGCTTGTGCACCGGGATATAAACACAAAAATCTGATGTAATCGCTTTTTTCCGGCCGCCATAATGTAAGATTGTAAATACTTGCTGCTTTCTTTTTTTTTTGTTTTTTCCTCCAAAATGCCACTGTCTATTTAATGTGAACATGCATCGTAAGTGTGCTTTAACGCTGATGTGTGCTCATAATAAAGGAGGTAAAGCTATTTGAAGACGTCGTTTTCATCAAAAATGATAATCACATACAGGGTCAACACTATAATATATTTCATATATATTATATATAAATTAGACTATTTTTGAAAAATTAAGTTAGTTTAATTTTAACAAAAGAAAAAACCCCCTTTAAAAATGTTTTTAAAGACACAAAAAAAAAACGTAAAAAATTTTTACCATGAGAAGCAAGCAGTTTCTGAGTAAAAATGTAAAACACTTAGCCCTTTACGGGGGACCTGGACGCTTCGGACCCCCTCAAAACAATTTACTAACATATCAAATATTCTCAAATCAGTTTGAGGCAAACAACTGTGTGTATAATATCACAGAGATATCCTTAGATTAAAATCAATAATGATTAAAAGGTATATTGCTGTCTTTATAATTCGCATTGGATCAGCTTGTATCAGAGGAATCCTCTAAAAATATTTCGATTACAAATTTAATTAAACTTTTCAAATCCATCTTAATGAATGATTTCTATCTTTTGCCACCAAGATAATGGTGAGTTCTCGAATTTGTGAGGGGGGGGGAAATGAGAGATGGAGAATGTTTTATTCTTGAGAAAGTTTTTTGTTATCTTTTCCTTTTCTGCACAGGCTCTGCTGATACACGATTCTTTCGACAAAGATTTCAAAGTGAAATCGGCTCTCCAATCCATTCTCCAGAGCGTGAGTGGCAAAATCACGCTGTTAAATGCTTACTACGCCCTTCCAGTCCTGACCGGCAATAGTTTGCTCAATGTCAGCTCCAGCCACTGCAGGGCAACTCCGCTTACAGGTGAGTTAATCCATTTTTCCTGTTAGCCTACATAATATGTTCCGATTTCTGTGCTTCATGTATATATTATATCTGGAAAATCCATAACTACAAATTTAACTGATATTGGTGAATTCTGCTATGTATTGAAAATGAAATGAATTTTGCGGTTGCGTAGAAGTTATTATTTATTTAAATGATTGTTGTGGTATCATTTTATTTCCGAACACCTTGATATTGGGGATATTGATAAACATCTATTTTGCTACTAGTAATGGAACTTTAAGAATATTTTATCCACACACATGAATATACCAGGTGTATGCATATGAAATGAGACGATTGCTAACAGATGTCGCCACGCATATATGCAAACAATACGAAACCGTGACAGTGATTTTTTTTATACTCTGACCTTTGATACTCAGGGTTTAGTTTACATTTGGGCAAGTTTCAGCGTGCCTTGTATTTTTTTCCGGGTTTAAAATTGTCGAATTTATGCCTTCCGACCACGATTTGGGACAGCATTAATTTTTTTCTACCATCTGAAGAAAAAAGCCGCCGAATCCCCCAAATGCTTGTAGGGGGCATTCCGGGGGGAAGTTTTTGAGCCGTGCGCAGGTGCTTAGGTTTGAAAAAAATTTTAAAATGGTGATTTCCATGTGAGAAACGGGGGGTTTGGGATACCAAAACAAAAATTTTTTGAAGATGCTGAATTGCAAGCATTACCGATGAAGATGATGGCCAAACGCGCAAGAACATCTAGTAGAACAATTGAATTTTGACCAGAGCACTTTTTCCCCGTCGTCTCAAAGCAATGGGCAAGATAATAAAGGCTGACACGAACTCGGGCCGTCAACGGGAAAACCAAAAAATTGTGTGCAAAATGTTGCTTGCCCGCTACAAAGGTTTTACTCCACAAATTGTGACTAAATGAAAATGGTTTTTTTGAGAATCTCAAGCGTAATCGATCATATGTTGACCCCGGACAGCCCCAAATCGACCGCAAGGTGAATCGCTTCGCCGCAAGACAATGCTGTGTTTTTTTCGGGATGGGGCCAACTATTATGAGCTAAAAACCAGCAAAACGCAATACTGATCCTACAAGAAACAATTATTTAAATTTAACGATGCTTTCCAAAAACGCGAGCAATAAAAGAAACGGCAGCACAAAGGTTTTTCCCCTTTGATGCAACGCCCCTAGCCACCGTGCTGCCGATAAGGACTCGTTAAGGCGCTCGGCACCCCTTTAACGATGCGACTTATTTGGGCTTGGCCCCTTTCCGATTACCACCTATTTGATCATTGGGACACGCATTGGCTGACCAGTGTTCATTTTTACGAAAACGTCAAATTTTGGGCTTGATGACTGGCTGGCCTCAAAAAACCGATTTTTTTTTGCGTGGTATTTACGTTCCCAAAAATGGAGGGAAAAGTGTAGCTAGCGGTGGATACTATTTAAAAAAAAAATATTAACATTTTTCAAATTTATTGTGTTTTTTTAAAAAAAATCGTCTCATTTCATTTGCATACACCTGGTAAACAAATAGTACACTTCTAATTTTGGTGTGTGATCATTTCATTGTTAACTTCGTTATAACTTCTATCTGGTAATTCAAATGGAATTTAGAAGTGTTTGATCTGAATTAGCTTCAAGTAACCTTCGACTATTATATGTGCTCTGTGGTTCTAGAAATATAATCATAATGTAACTATCTACATTTATAGCAGTGTTTTTCAACGTGGGTCACACCCTCTGAGGGGGCAATTTGATTCTTAAGAGGGGAGGGACAATTCGAAAAAAGACTCGTCTAGAGCGTAAATGATGTATTTATCAGTAATATAGCCAATTGTAAGAAATATTTTTCTTTCCTAGTTTTTGTAATAGGTAATCTGAGACAAACTTTAATAAAAGTATTAAAAATCTGTCCTCACATGACGATAAAATATTCTTTCCAAACACAATCACTGAGTGGTACGGAATAATTCAATTTACTGAGTTAAGGTATCCGACTACGTTCGGAACCGTGATTTTAAAAAAGCGCATAAATGGATAATTTTCATGATTTTAAATTTGATTAGAATACATGTAAAAAAAATTGTTTAAGGCATAATAAAAAATTTTATTTAAATACAATATATCGGCAAAAATTCCTTAGAATAATTTTTTAAAAAGTTTTTTTGTGAAAAAGTTTATTATAATTTTTTGCCTGCATAAAAAGGCAGACCTATGTACGAAGTAACTAAAATTTTAAAAAATTCACATTTTTTTCAGGTTACAACCCATTAAAATATTATCGGCTTTTTTTTTAAAATTTTCCCCCCTCTGTTGTCGTAAAAATGGATAAACCCACTTCTAAGTTATATATTTAAAAAATTTAGTTGAGCCTCTTAAGAGGTTGAGCTATATACAGGCAAAATATTATTATAATAGAAGCATTTTCCCAAAAAAGGGAAATTTTTTAAAAAAATATTCTAAAGTTAAATTTTTTCAAAAATATTGTCAAATAATTTTTATTGTAATACTATTCTTAAAACAATTTTATATACATTTTCTATTCTAAGTCACACTAAATATCATAATTATTCATTTATACACTTTTGCAAAATTACGTAGTCGGATACCTTAAAAGAAAATTACGTTAATCTAATGTCAATGAAATTTTTCTGCATACATGCATCCATAGTTATTGTTAAGAGTATAAGGATTGTATAAACTTTTATTTTTGGAGGAAATCGAAATAATATTAGTGATGCAAAATTTTTTTTTATAAAACTTTGCTGTAATGAGGTAAGTTGAACTTCACAGGGGACTGGATCGATGACTAATCCTCCCCCCCATCTTGAAACTAAGATATTGCGGTGTTGTTGTTGGCTTTTTGGGGGGGAGGTTTGGTTTATTAAGGCGGATCAATGGGGTAGCTGGTTTGAGCATTTATTGATTTAGAGTAAGCTTCAAAAAGACTGCCCCCTTTTCCCGAGAAAAAAATTTAACTATTGAGTGAAAACTATAGAGATAAAAATACTAAAACGGAGAAATTAAAAATTTGAAAGAGAAAAATTAAAAAATTAATTTTCTAGGAGGATTCACAAGTAGAAAACTTTTTTTTGTCATCTTTTTATGCTTTAAGAGGTGGGGAGTTGCAGTAACTTTGGCATTTTTTTTTAAAAAGACGGAAAGAATTTTAAAAAAATTCGTTAAACTAGAATTTTTGAAATATTTGTTTCAGGGGTAGATGAATCATGGATTGACTTTTGTTCTGTTTTACTATTACTTTCATTTGATTTTTAGGTTTTGATATCTTTTTTTCCGCAACAATATTAGAAAAGAAAATTTTCAATAAATTGTGAAATTACATTGTGTTGCTAGAAAATTTTTTTTATTTAAATTTTTGGGGGGCCTTTTTGGTTTTAAATTTTGGGGGACATTTATATCAGGCAGTATCCCGTAGGCTTTGGAAATGCAGAAGGAATTCTTTTGCTTTTTTTACTGCATTTTTTGAAAGGGGATTTTACCGACTTCGGGCAACGTGGAATTTGATGGCGATTGGCTGCCGTAGGGAAGAAATTATTCCATTTCCAACATTGAGTGCACCCCGAATGGAGTATCCCTCAACTTTAATTTGATTTTAATTAAACGGGTAAGGCGAAAACGGGGAGATAGATTTTGTTGATTCCGGGGTGGGGTTTTTTAAGGGATCCGACTACGTCCAGAACCGTGTTTTTAAAAGACCATAAATGAAAAATTTTTTATAATTTCATTAGGAATACATGTATAAAATTTGTTTTAAGGAAAATTATGAAAAAAAAATTATTTAAAAAAAAGGCAAAAATTTTAGAAAATTTTTCCAAAGCTCCCTTTTTTAAAAAAATGCTTCTATTGTATAATATCTTTCCGATTTCAGACCTCTGTCAGAGTCACTATGAGTTTTGAAAAATTACATTATTTTCAGAGTTACAACCATTTAAAAATTTCGGGATTTTCTTAAAATTTTTCCCCCTTTTGTTTCGTAAAAAATGGATAAACCGACTTCCAAGTTATGGTTTCAAAAAAATTTAGTTGAGCCTCTGTACAGAGGTCTGATTTTATACAGGCAAAATATTATTATAATAGAAGATTTTTACAAAAGAAAAACATTTTAAAAAAAGGTTATTTTTTGAATGTTTTCCCAAAAAAAATTTTTATTTAAAAAATTTTTTTTTTTCATAATGTCCTTTTTAAAAAAGTTTTATACATGTATTCAATCTAAATCACACATCATAAATATTATCCATTTACATGTTTTTAAAATCATGGTTCCGAAGTATGGATACCTTTAAAAAGGGGAGTGCCTTTTTGTTATTCTGGAAATGAGTTGGCTGCAACTAGAAACAGTATAGCCGTTTTTTAAATCACGTTATTTTTTTCGGTTTTGTTAATATGAGGGGCCTTTAACAACGACTTTGATTGGTTTTTCTCTTTTTTGGGGGAAAGACATAATATTGAAAACCGTATTTTCTTCTAAGATGTGATTTAGATTTCGATATTCTTCATCAGTATTGACATTAAGTATCATGTATTGACGCTTCATAAGTATTGACATATAATTTAATGTATTCTCCTGTGGTCTTATTAAATCGGGGAATTTGATATTTTTAATGTGATCTCTATAATTTTTTATTTTGCATTAGGGGAAAAGCTTTTGGGTTTGGGGGTTCATCTGGTTTTCAGGCGGGAAAAAACTCATATTTGTGTCAAGTTTTTGTTTTTTTAGTTTTAATTGGCTCTTCAGTTTTAGTGGAGGAGGAGGGTGGGGGTTTTATTCGGAAAACAAAGCCATCCGAGGATTCATTTTTTGGGTTTAGCTTTTTTAAAATTTTTTGTTATTAGATTTCATTTTTCAATTTAGTGTGAGGAGAGCGATCGAGCACAAGGTTTTATACATGGGGGTAAAGTCCGAAGCTTAATCACCACTAGTTCCATTCTTTCCATTGATTCCTTCTTGTATTGGCCTGACCTCTTGCCCAACTCAGGGTCAGACAATAACTTGTCGTAGTCTCCAATGGTATTTTCCAGCTGCTGGATTTGTTTCATGGTATTCTTGAGTCTGATACAATCAGACTCTGGCGTCTTGGGTTTTGAAGTATCAGAACGATCTTGATTTGCATTAAAAACTCGATTTAACTGATTCAGACACCATATCGGATTCTGTTCAATCATTCGAATCTTCCGTAACGAGACATTGCACAATCTTCCTCTATTCCTAAAATTATAAAAACATTGTGGTGAATTTGTCTTGTGTTTTGTAACTTTGATACATTTTTTTTAATCATCAATCATAACTCATTTTTTTAAATTCATATAACAAATGTGTTTTTTGTTCGATTTCTTCATATATCAAGAGAAATCTAGGGATATTATTTGGTAGTTATAAAATTCTTTCCGAATATCTAAAGTTTGTGAATTAGGTCAGTGATATTTGTGTTAGTTCAATGTTTTCTTCTTTTTTGATCTAAAGAGAGATAAAATTAGCAAAATTATTTGATTATTATAAATATATTTCCAAATGAGATTGCATGCGTTAATAGTTAAATGTTGTTTAAAATATTTCCAAATGTAATTTGTTAAAGAATCTAAAAGGTAGAGTTTTATTTGACTGAGAAATATAATATATTTATTATATTATTATTGTAAATATTATAGTCTATTTTCTTAATATTTTTATTAGTCTTAATTTTAGTGACTATTAATTTTTTGCGTTATGTTAATAAGATTAACGGAAAGTATTTTTCTGTGGGAGTAGTATAAGTAGAACATTTTTTTAATTAAAATTCATGTTAATCCATTCTAAGTTTAGTGCGTTCTATGTTTAGATGAATATGGGGATTTGTTGAAAAAAAAAGTTAAATCAGATTTCCTCAATTTAAATTCGAAAAAATATACTTTATTAGAATGTCCTACTATGTAGTTATCAATTCTAAATCTATTAAACTAGTGATTCTCAACCTTATTTTCTGTTACGGTATAATTTCAAAATTTGACGGCATACTAACTATAAAATATGCTTAAAAGAATTTTACTTATCTGTAATACAGTATGTAAAATAGTTTATGATAATAATTTTCACTGTTAAATCAATTAATATGTACGACAAAGACAAAAAAAAATGTTTATTGAGTGATTAATTACAACTTAATTTAGAGAGTATATTTAAGGCGAAATTTGAGCTTGATGATTTTTGATAATTTCGTTTATATTGGGTCGTAAGAATGGCAATGCCACTCTCATATCGTCATCTACATTTAAAATTTTCGATCTTTTTTCCCTCTTTATATTTGTTGATGCTGAAAATCCGAAATTACACAAATAAGATGTAGGAAACTATAACAATATTTTTAAAAAATTTTGTAGCTATGATAAGATAATCGCTTTTAAACTTAATCCAAAATAAATTCATTGACTCTTCCCAATGTTTTGAAATAAATCTCGATTATTTCAAAGCGAAATTAGTTCTACCGCTTCATTCAAAGTTAATTTATGAGCAGATGTATCCGTTTTCACATATGAATAAGGTACCAAAACAAAGTCTTGCATACTTTAATTTAGGTATTAATGTCAAGTGAGAGTATAAATACGAATTTTAATAAAATTGGCGGCACACAAAAGTGCCGTGGTACAGTGATTCAGAATCACTGAATTGAACATAAATAAATTGGGTTTCAACGAAATTAAAATAAGAACTTTTTTATTCCTTGTTTTAAATTCACGGTAAGATTTCGGAAAATCTCATTTTTAATTCAAAAGTACCAAAGTGCAGTAGCATGATATGCCTTAATTCATTGTTCTTCCTGATTTGAAGATTTTCAAAAGGGTCGTGGATGCTGCGACTATTTTGTGGTAAGCATTCCTTATGAAGAGGTAAAGACTTGCTAGCAAAAAAGTTCTGTCCTGATAAGCAGGACAGAAGATTGTCTACCAATTATCAAAATAATAAGCAGAGTTCTAGTTAAGAGTTTTTTATTGATGTAACTTTTGATTTTTAGATGAATTCGTTCTCTAAATGTAGATTCAAATAACACACATATATAATCTGTTATATCTAACTTTAAAAACAATGAATTTACAAAGAGAATCAATAGGTCCTGATTTTTCATAAATTATTAGTTGAGTTTATTATTAATAGAACTCTTCGCTAGTCAGTCAATCATTCTTTCAGGGAATTTGAGTATATATGCAGGATTTTTTAAGTATGTCGGTTTTTTACTAACTATAAAAATTTCGAAAGCAGAATATTTAAACATTTAAAGTTGAATGTTCCACAGGGAAGTAGCATTTGCTTAGTTACCTGGCTTTCGTTTGAAAATATTGGAAAGAATTATAAGAATTTACATAACATGAAAATATTTTCTAATCAGCCTCTACTATTTTATTTTGGTAGAAGTGGAGGCTTTGGAAAAATCTTTGAACCTTAATGGAGAAACCATTGAAGCTTTGAACGTTAACGGAGAGACCATTTCTGTCCAGTTCTCTATTTGGTTTGGCGAGAAAATAGAACTAGCGAGAACTTGGCGACTCAAAATACACCCAAATAGTTCTATATATGATGTTATAGAAACCGTTTCAAAGATCAATAACAGACAGAAGTAAGTCGTTTTAAAATATTCCTATCAATATTAACATAGTAATTTTTCCGGGGACTCTAGATAATGATTAATAACATGTGCTCTTTATTATCGGATTTAGTACCCATCCCTTTTCCTCCTCAGGGTTGAGTACAATGTGGTGGAGGGAAAACCTTTCGTCACTTCTCTGGGTGGCATCGAAGATGATCCCGAGAGAGGAACTTTCTGGTTTGTTCACCTTAAGAACCTCAACTGGGATGGAGAACCGGAGCTCATGGAACAGAGTAAGGGTGCAGTAAATTGGATTTTATATTGATTCTTCATTTAAGTCACATTTATTAAATCGTGTTGCTTAATCGTGGAGGCAATTGACTATGTAATGTTGAAGAATGGTCAAGGGAAGAGGACGACACCTGAGCTGTCATCCTCCTCATCAAACTTCCACTCCAATGCCAACAGGTAAATTTTGACATTGACAGATTTAACTTGCATCAGCCCCTCAACATGACGGGTTCTCAGTGTCACTGAACTTCGATCCCGCCACTCGACAAATTAACCCCCGATTTCCCGGCCATTGACCTGAGTAAACTACGAACTTCTCGTGCTTTTATAAACACTGTGCATGTTATATATTCAAAGACAAAAATAATTAATTTCTTTTCTGTGTTACGTATTATAATATTTGAAATGTTCTCAATGAAGACAGCAATAAAATAAATACAACACAACAGCAAACGTTTTTATAGTAACAGTTTTTCCATATTACTTCACACTAAGAAAAGTAAAAAATTTAGTTTCAAGAATTCTTGTATTTTAAATGATAGAAGCATAATAAATATTTTTCGTTAAAAATAATTCTTTGCTTTCTAATGGACCATACAATCATTACAAGGAAGAATCTGGTATCGAGCTTAGGTAATCATAGACTACGTTGCATATACCCGTAACATAGTTAATAACAAATCAGATAGAAAAGTAGTTTTTTCAGTTAAGTTTAACTCATGTGTACTGATCTTTTCCTTAAATAGTCGCCAGTGATTAAGCACTGTTTATTTTACGTTCTTATTTAGATATTACTTAATAAAGCTAAATTTACTATTCAAGTTACAAAACACTTTTGAATAATTTAAAAAAGGTTTTCTTGAATAAATGTCAATCTCAGTGATGCAAAAAATTATGCATCTGTATTATTTATCAAGTATCATACCATACTGTTCGAAAATTAATTGGGATCAACATGTTTTTCTTGTTTGAGTTGGTATATGATTACTAGTGATGTCCTGAACTACATCAAACCCGTTATATCTGCTTTTAGGTAGTATGACAGATCGACTTTGACTGTAATGTATTCATTTTAATGTATCAGGAGTTCAGTTGTGAGCCTTTCAGTAGACAGCTCGTAATTTTAATTTTGCTTTCTGTATAGGGCGTGTTACATTTACATGTTCAAAGATGGATATTACTCTGAGGAACCGTTCTAAAATAAATCCCTATCAATCAACACACTTCTATGACTGTAAGAGATATAACTATGGCAGTTGTGTAATCGAATTAAGTGTTTTAAGAACATTTCAAAATTCTGGTTCATAGTCTCCAAAAAGAAAAATGGGGGTGCAAGTGGAAAACTACTCCAAGAATTGATCAAATTTTAATGAGAAGTAGCAAAAAATTCAAGAAAGACAAGCATAGACCTTTGAAGGGATTTATTGGATAAAGGTGTTGCAGTGAGTACCTCAATTGCACGGAAAAGGCCATTAAGGAAGGTGCCAACAAGACAGAGGAAAAAACTATTTCTAACTCAGAAAATGATGAAAAAACGTTTAGCATGGGCCAAAAAATACAAATCATGGACTGTTAACGACTAGAAGAAGGTGATTTTGAGTGTTGAAACATTTATTTGGGCACGGATACAAATCAAGTGTAATTAGACGAAGTGAAGTTGAAACTTTGTTACCAGATCATATCCAACAGATTGTAAAACACCCTTCTAAACAGATGTTTGACAATTTTTTCACAACAAATGGCCCTGTAAACTTATTTCCTCTTAAAAACATGAGGAATTCTGTCAAATATATAGAAATATTATGTAGTAGGTTTTCCCATTCATGGAAACATTTTATGGAATATTTCAACATGACTTGGCCCCTTGTCACAATTCGAAATTGATCCATACTTTTATGCGGGAAATAAAATAAAAGTTCTCGATTGAAATGAAAATTCCCCAGACTTAAATCCTATTCCAAACTGATGGTATATTCTCACTAATCGTCTCTCTAAGATGAATCACACGACAACAGAGCAAATGATAAAAAGGGCTATACTAGGGTGTTTCCAAGAAGATGAAATCAAGAGCTTGTGTGCTGCTCTAGTGGAGTCAGTGCCAAGATGGGTTGAAAAGGTCATTTATTCCAAAGAAAAACATACTTCGCACTAATATACATCTTTTAATTCTGTTTAAGGTACGTAATGCAGTGTTTCTCAAACTTTCAATGTGTTTGCGACCCAATATTCAATTATAGTTTTCATCGCCCCCCCTCCATGGAATAATGTATTAAAATCAATGATACTATACTTTAAAGCAAAATTTGCAATACGACTTTAATCTTTTAAGGTGTCACCGGCATATATAAACGTCTCGCTCAGTTAAAGCGTTAATTGCCACGGACGTATATATCCGTCTTTCCGAGGTACAATCTCTTTATGTGCACTACTATCCATAAAATTATTCCGAAGACTTTGGAATGCAGTAAAAGGACCTTTACAGTGTTTGCGAAGGATTTCCTTATTTCAGGGGATTTGCTTACGTATTCCTTTTCTCCCCTATCCCTTCCCTCAATACATCACATACGCATGCCTACGCGGAAAAAGAGGGCGTTGGAGAGCGAATCGTATAACTTTAAATTGGTAGTTAATGTATTAATTATAAACCGTACAAATTATTAAAATAAGTATTAATTTTTGTATCTAATTTTATTTATGGCAAGCCCATGGGGTCACTGGTAATTATTAATCTTGTTCTTAACTTGGTATTGTTAAACTAATTGTAAAATACATTGTGCAGTACTGATACATTTATAATTGTACTATGTCAAGTGTATATGTGCATTTTATTTTTATTGTGACAGAATGTATGTTTTTATTTTCAGTAAATTAATAATTTTTTAACATAATCTTTTGTTTTTGACTTTTCAATATGCTTGCGCCCCCTGGTAGAGTTATTACGCTCCACTAGGGGGCGCGCGCCACAGTTTGAGAAGCGCTGACGTAATGATAAAAAGCTAAGTTCCTAGAAAAAATAACTTTCTTCCCATTTGCCCCAATTAATTCGAATAGAATAGTGTAAATTCATTATTTTCTGTATATATACAAAGATTTAGTTGATGACTCAATTATTTACATTTTCACATGTAGGTCCAGTGGACTTAAAATTAAGACCAAATCAGGAGATTATCCTGTGGTACAAGCCAGGACCATGGAACTCTCATCTTCGAGTTCCAACTTCGACGACGTCCAGTTAAGAAATTCGTACAAGCTGTGTTGATATCTTCGTTTTTAAAACTACAAGAGTCTTGTGCTATTTTTTCATGTAAAGAAGACTCTTTAGAACTTCAAGTCCGCTGACTACTATGTAGATAAATTATAATTCATTTAAATGGCAAATTTTTTAAAAAATAAAAGTGTTTTCTCAAGGATGGCTTTTGTTTGGTATTTCACATTAATAATAATTAAGAAAAAAGATTTCAAACTTTTTAATAATATGTACAAATATCATCGGAAAGATAGTCTGTAAGCCTAATCATAAGACTGAACAAAAGTACTCTATGTATTGTAACTTCGTGAATATATATTTCAGGCTTAAGAATAATACAATAAAGATTCACACTTATATATTCAATCACGATCAAAACAAATGAAAACACAGAATTAAATTATATAGAAGGTCGTTCACACTTTATAGAAGTGATTTCGATTGATAACTTTTATCAATAGATAACGCATTTTTTGTGAAAATGTGATTCCATCTAATAGCCATGAGATTCTTGATCATAGCTCTAGCTCGAATTTTTCATGAAAGTAAGCTTTTCTTATTACTGTCATGCAAATTTTACTCCATTTCTTTTAAACCGTTTTCCTAAGTCAGCTCAGGTTCTTTGACGCCGTTTTATTGTGCCTTGTGTTAATAAACCAAAAGCACAAAAGTCCATTGCAGAAGCGTAGGTTGATTTTACGCGTATTTCATCAATCATTCATTTCCTAAGTCAGCTCAGTGTTCTTTGACGTCGTTTTATTGTGCCTCGTGTTAATAAACCAAAAGCACAAAAGTCCATTGCAGAAGCGTAGGGTTGATTTTACGCGTATTTCATCAATCATTCATTTCCTAAGTCAGCTCAGTGTTCTTTGACGCCGTTTTATTGTGCCTCGTGTTAATAAACCAAAAGCACAAAAGTCCATTGCAGAAGCGTAGGGTTGATTTTACGCGTATTTCATCAAATGGGATACACTTTATTCCTGTTTCTGATTCTTTCTTTGCTGAATAAGCGGCACAGACCATTCTCATTTAAGAAATTTGGTCCCGGATTGTAGAGGCAATTATAATACAATATTTTAGTTTAGAATGAATGGTTTTTAATGATAGATTGAAACCACATTTATTTTAAAACCATTTTGAGATGGGGAGACCAATCGGATATCCTTAGCCGGAGGACATGAAGATCCATAATGATCACAAACACAGTTGGGAGTAGCTTTTAAGCGATGCATATAATAAGCAAATAGGTCATGGCTAGCTCAGAATTTTTTAACTTAACTTGACTGGGAATAGATATCTAAGCGGGGTTTAGGTAAGATGGATTTGACTCATAAACCCTTATAAGAGTTTGACCACCAACTGTTCTGGCAACGTACCTCGTAATTTTGTATGTCAGTCAAGTGGTAAGGACGATATACCTGAGCTGAAACCCCTCTCCAACCTACCCCACCACGCCAACGGTTGGATGTTAAATTTCTATAAAATCAAGGTGTATCAGGAGCCATTTCATCTCATTCCTTCTATCAGGTTAATTGTCTGACTAGATTCTGACTGATTTCAATTCTGGAAATGAACAAAATACGGAAAACACCAGCCGTATTGGACTGTTCTATAGTATTATCGGAAGAATTCACTGTGCAGTAGATTGTAATAATGTATGAATAGCTTCAATTATGGCAGACAAAGACATTTTGAAGTTTTTTCAAAGCTCAAAAAATATCATTCATGCAGATTCCGACGATGGAAATGAAATAAATTATGCAGCTCCTGTTCCCACATCATCCAAAATGTGGAACATTATGAAAAGTATGCGCAGTGATTTAAGCACCCATGCCAATGATTAAATGAATAACAAACTGGACTATATCGAACACTTTGTTGATAATTTGATGTCACAAAGATTGCTTTTCAAAAATTCAATTAATATTTCGGTTTACAAAAATTTTTTAAAATTTTGTATTGAACTTCTTTAAGTTCTTGTGAATGTTTTTGTTTCATTAATTTTAAAATATATGCATATATACACATATCTTTTATTAAATATATGCATATATGCACGTATCTATGAAATAAAATAAACCCTAATAAATTTAATTTTGTTGGAATATGTTACTTTCTTTCCCTTTTTTTTCTGTTGCAATATCCTTTAAGACGAAATTATTTTAAAACAAAAAAATATTTCAGTCCCTTCAGTTTCATATTAAATGATTTTCACTGTACTTCTTAAACACAACTGTACAGTTAAGCTGAGTGATAACTCCTTTTTTGAATGAAAGACTTAGTGGAAGACTATCAAAAACTCTCTAAGTCTGTTGCAACTAAAGTCGAACTATATATTTCACTCCAAAGTACAGTTATTAATTAAGCATTCTGGGTTACTACTTGATCTCTCTCTCTTTATGTCCTTTAAAAATGCAGAATTATGAATATAAATTTAGATATGATAAGAATATTACTCGAATATCGAATAATAATACAAATTTTTTTTAATATAACATTCCGAAAAAAAAGCAGAAACTGTAAAATAAATTTAAATTCAGTTTTAAAATCCTCAATCGGAAAAAAAATTCTTCGAAGCATGGAAATAATTGAATACAAATTTTGCATAAGGTTATGGTAAATTCAAAACTTTGATTTTTTAAATACTTTATTTAACTCTACAATTTAAAAATTTCTGTACTTTCAGTAATATTTTTTAAAAAAGAACACTTAAAGAATCAGAGAAAAAAAACAAATTTCCTTTTTTTTTACTATAAATGGTATCATATTTTTTACTATTAATATCATCGCATATGTTTAATAAATCAATGTCTACTCAAAATTCGAATCTTCTTTTTTTATAATTTATCATTCATGTATCCGAATTTGAAACCTATTTTGAAACGTTGTCTTTTAACTTTTCTAAAGCATTTAAAACATTATTTTAATAGATTTATTAGCGATTCCCAGTTATATAAAAAGGTTATTCCTTCATAATTAATTTTTTTTCTTAATTGGTTAGTTCTTTGATTAAGAATAACGTCTTTGTTATTTACCACTTTGCACTAAAAACGCTTACGGAATGTTTGAAAAATCCGCAAAATGTGTTGTTCCATGAATTTTTTCTCACTCCTTTAATTATAAATCAGTAGAAAATTTTACGGACATGAGTAATTTTTTCGAATCTTAACCTTAAAGAAATGGCTGCAGTAAATTAAAATTCATATTTTATATTAGTGAAAATAAAGGACGTGCGACATATTCAAATGTATGAAGAATATTAAATGCAAAATCTGAATGGCGAAATCGGACTTATGCCCGATTGATTGACCTGAAAGACGCTTCTGATTGGACGTCTAATTCTGTGTTAGAGGAAGCGTAATTTCAGTTCAGACAAAATGAAATTAACCCACAACCTTTTTAGACATTACAATAATTTTTTACCTTCAAAAAATATTAAAAGTTATTTTGCACATCAAAAAGACTTACAATTTATGTAGCTCACGATATATATTTCGAGATAAATCGAAATTTATAACACAAAATATTAAATCGTAACGAAATCGCATTGCACAACGGTATATTTAAGTACGAAATATACTTCCTTGAAATTGCATTACAAAAATATTTCTATTTAAAAAATTGATCATTCGGTTTGCGTAATTTTTAACATTGAAACGTTTTTTAATTGCGAATACATTATACAACAAAAAGCACTGTACTTTCAAAAGGATGAATTTATTATTTTTTTACAGGTATTCTTTTTTTCACTATCCGAAAAGTAAATCGCTTATCAACAAATGTATTTATTTCGTGTCCCAAGATATGTCAAAATATTTAAAAATTTTAATTTAAAATGAACGGAATTTAGAGATAGCCACTGGGTTTATCTGATCATTCGTGACATCTCTTAGCTGTCATCAACTCATTTAGTTTTCTTTTCGTTTTCGTCAAGAAGACACAAAGAATCTACTGTTTCACTGTTTCTACCGAGAGAAAGTCGCTGCTGTTACTCGTAGCCTTAACTTCACATGAACATAATCTAATCTAACTTAAATACCATTTCAGACTCTTTAGTATGAAATGAGAAAGGGGAATTCATTCACAGACGGTGCTGCAAACATGAGTGTGCCAAAAATTGCGGGTGTTCTGCTTCTTTGGATTGTCTTTCACGGCGTTAGAGGTAAGACTTGATTTTACACTTTTTGTGAAAACTATTAAGTTTTCGCAAAACGCTTGATCTGAAGGATATTTAAATTTCAAATCATCGTAACTTGAACAAATTTTCCGATTCTTAACAATCTGGTTGAAAAATTGTGCATCGTACCTAACAAATGTGTTACATGTGAGTACATTATTTATTTTATTCCTTTTAAAACGTCATACTAATTTAAAGGATGTAAAAAAACAAGCCCTTACTATGCATAATGTCACCTTTTTTCAGTGTCTTGTGGCGAACTTAAACGTTTGAACTGATTCTTTTTATATATTTGTGTATAAAATTTTTCTGGAATAATAACAGAGAGAATATATAACTTTTATAAACTTATTATTTGTGCTTCAACATAAATATTTTATTGCATTTGATGCCATTTTCACTTTGTTTTGTGTCCTACTAATACAATTTCAAATATTTATTTTTTTCATTTTGCACATAATATACTTATTTTAAAAATTCAGGTTCTATTTTTTATTACTCAGGCATTTTTTCTTTAGGGGTAAATCGAGTTTAAACAGAAAGCATCATTTGAGGAATTTGTAGTGTCATAGACTAACCAGAAGATTAAAATTGCATTTAGGAGTTATACTTTGAACATATTTCTAATCGAGGGAAATATTTGAGATCCATTTCACAAATAATTGTACAGAAGACTTCTTTTTTTCATAAGAGTAAGAAACTTCCTACACATTCGGGACTCGAGCAAAAGATTCTTTGACTCTGATTGATTTTACAGAAATAGAAGAGTACATACTCGTAACGATAAAAGTAATTTTAAAAGATGGAAAAATATATAAATGTTAGTTTCCTTTGACAAACATTCAAATATTTCAGTTATATTTGAAAACCTATTGAATTTCATAAAAGTATAGATTAGAACTTTGTATGATTCATATTTTTTTGAATTTTTACTTAAAATGACGTGTTTTATTTGCGTATTTAAAACATTATTCAGTTTAGAAAGTCTAACAGATGCTTCTAAAATATTTTTTCCTAATAATGTTGATCTATATGTATGTAATATATTTAAGATATTATTGAAAAAACATTTAGATTAATATTTTGATCTTTCTTTTTTTGATTTGTCATAATAATACTTTCAATACATAAAATGAGTAAAAAGGAATTTTTGAAAACGATTTTTTCCCCAACTAAATCAGATATATATATATATAAGGATAAAAACAAAATTACTATTTTACTACAAACAATAGATATGTAAGAATTGCAAAAATTTCTTTTCTAAAGATAATCTCAAATAGCTCCAAAAATCAATGCCAATGCAATTATTTCTTTAGACTGATCGATTTGAAATTAATGCTATATTACTCTATAATTTAGTTTATTGAAAAAAAAGTTTGAAGAATTCAATCAACTATTGTTAGGAAATTTTGTTGCTGATATTTAAACCCGCTTATAAGAAAAATACTGTTTGTAAATTGAATGTAACTTTTTCATGTGTGAATTGCAGCCATTTGGGTTATTATATTTGAAAATAAGATTTAAATAAGTTGTCATTTTAAATTTTTTTCAATAAAGTCTTTGACATTTTTTATTTACCTTTTAAGTTGTTACACATTTTTTTGCAAAATATTTCTGTAAATTCTTCAGAATTTCATTATTAGAAGTAGTACGCTTTGAAATATTATAATTAATAATATTATTCACTTTGGTTTTTTTTATTATCAAATTTTGTTGTAAGATTAATTAGTTATTTTTCCTTTGTTTTAACACACAAAACAGAGTTATATTAAAGTCGCACTATCAAGCTACTCAAGGGCTATTGGCAACGGACCTCGAAATTTTAAACCATGGTTCTCTCCTTATTTCCATACCAACGGGAGGATGTTTGATCCTCTTGTTAACTCACACACACAGTTTTAACGTGCATCGGGCTCCTCTACATGTCGGGTCTTCAGCAGTACTAGGCTCGAACTCATGGCACGCAAGCCACGAGTCCGTGCTCTTGACCACTAGACTAGTTTAACGTAAAGTCTTATACACTTGCATGAAGTTTGAGCTATAAAATTAAGTTATATATAATATAACATTTATTGAAATATTTTCATTTTTATAAAAATCAACACTTGGAAGTTGATTTTTATACGTATGTATTTTATTACACTTAGGCTCATTGATTGTATGCATACATTGCCAATTTACTTACAGAGTTCTCTGACAAAAAAAAATCTTTTATATAAATATTAAATGCAAATGAGCAATATAATCTATCAGCGATATAATATGAGTGAATGAGGAACACACTCATTAGATTCCAAGAAGGATAGGAGATCGTTGAAAGCAGCGTTTCTCAAACTATGGGGCACGCCCTCCTAGGGGAGAGTTACAACTCTACGAGGGGAGCGCGAGCATATTGAAAGTTAAAAACAAAAGAATTTAAAAAATTGCTAATTTACTGAAAGAAAACAAACAAAATACATTCTGACATAATAAAAAATAAAATGCATATTTACACTGATATATTACATATATAAATGTACCAGTGCTACACAATATGTGTGTATTTTATAATTAATTTAACAATATTAAGATAAGAACAAGTTTAATAATTACCGGTGACCCCGTAGGATTGCCTTATATAAAATTATATACAAAAGAGTTAACGCTTCTCTTGATAACTTTTTTGTATGGTTTATAATTAATCCCTTAACTGCCGACTAAAAGTTTTGCGATTCGCTTCCCAATGCCAACCGTTTTCCATGTAGGCGCACGTATGTGATGTATTGAGGGCGGGAAGGAATAAAGAAGCAAATAATCTGAAATAAGAAAATCCTTCGCAAACATTGCCCAGGCCCATTTATTGCATTCCGAAACCTTAGGAATAATTTTATGGATAGCAGCGCACAGAAAAAAATTGTACTTCAGAAAGACGTATATATACGTTCTGGAAAATTAACGTTTTGACTGAGAGAGACACTTATGTATGCTGGTGGCACTTAAGAGGTTAAAGTCATATCGTAGTTTTAGCATTAAAGTATAGTATTATTGAGTTCAATAATTGTTATTGTATGAGGACGGAGGGGGTGCGATGAGAAAATTATGATTAAATATTGGGTTGAGAATATTGAAACTTTGATAAGCACTGGTTTAAAGGTATTTCGTCTCATGCTTCAATGTTTTAATTTGTACTGAGACCTTTCTGCTTGTTTTCAATGATATTTTTTTCTCTATCAAATCATAGAGAAAATCATTCATACATATACACCATCAGTCATTCATACACAACATGTCAATCTATCCCTTATAAAGCAATTTGTAAAGGATTTAGATAAAAATAAATAATGCTTTCTATTTATAAGGGAGGACAATGGCTCAGGTAAGTATGAAAAAAATTAAAGCTAGGTTATTTGACAGCCCGTAAATAAGACAACTCTTTAAGAACCCTGAAATCCTACATTCGATAAATTAAGCTCAGCCAAAATCTTGGATTTTTCGTTTGTTGCAGTAATAGAAAAACGCAAAGCTAAAAGCTCAGTTATTAATTGATTCTATCTATGACTTTTTCCTCTATATTGATATAAAATAATATTTGTATAACATGAAAAAAAAAACACATAGTATTCATCATTACTATCTTAAAAAATTGTAAAGGTATATTTCGCTGAAATGTTATATCTTAGAAATGTAATCTCCTAACCGAAAACTCTCTCTAAGGCCGTAATTGAACCTAAGCTATCAATTATATATAAAGCCCTATCTCGCTAATTCAAACCTTTGATGATACGAACCTCTCTCTAGTTCTAAATGTTTGCTCATTCCCTAGGAAAACTCTTGATATTTCGAACTAAAACAATATGTTTTGCTACACTCAATATTTCGAAGTAAAATCTGTGGCTGGTCAGACTACAACACGCAATAATTCGAAGTCATCTTATAAAACTGTCAACAATTCGAACACTTACTATCTAGAGTCCTGTAGCAAAACACAGGGTGGAGCTTACATGTTTTGTGTTGTATTGTCTGTGCGTGACTCCCCCCTTTGATGACCCTCGGTCTGCTAACCCTTCTTTGAGTTTCCTTGCTCCTCTTGCCAAAAGAAACTTTTATTGTTTACCTTCTTCGAGTGGACAGTTCTGGCTGCACTTGTTGTCAGCCGTCCGTATCTTTCGTTTAACACGTGGCCTTGTTACACATGTGTTCACAAAGGTTGGTGCTCCATTGTGAAAAAACAAATGCGTACGATGGTGTGTTTTTTTGCGTTTGTGTGATTGACATAACGATTTATGGCTTATCTGTGTGTTAAAGCATGTGGTACCAAATACGGCACGGGCCGTACTGGACCTGGCTTGAAAAACCAATGGTGTAGAGGACAGTATCTGGGGTGCGAAACGATTTTATTTCCAATGAGGATTGGAAAAGGTTTGGTGGGACGAGAAAGAGTCATGTTCGAGACTTACTATATAAGTGTATTCTTTTAATAATAAAAAAATACAGAATTTTTAACTTCTTTATAATATTTTTACTGTATATGTACTTTTTAAAAAATAATTTAACTTAATTTTATACATATGTACAATTGTGTTGTCTTATTACATAGTTTAAAATTTAAATGTGTTAGAAAAAAAAATCACTTGGTGTAGTTCGGGAGTTTGATCTTACCCTCTTGATAATTCAAAGATTTTCTTTGGTTCCTCCAGCTCTGAATTATCCAGAGTCGACTGTATATGTAATCAGCTCAAATAACACCGGAAATGAAATTTATGTTGCCCTGTGTATTGATGTCCTGCGTATATGAATGAGTTTTTTTCTTTTTATCTCTGAGCATTATTTTTTGGATATGTAAGCTCAGAAATCATTCCTAAGCAGGACAAAAAGAATAATGTAAAACACTATAGATCAATCCACCAGCTGAAAATATGATTTCCAAATAAAGAATCAAAACAGACAGTAAAAACTATCGCCGAAATAAGTGGTGGATCATTTTACCCTATTGAATATCTAACCACTGTTTCGTACATCTTCAAACATATATTCGATTTTTTTCCGGTATGGAACACATTCTGGAAAGCATTTCTCCTACATCCGATAAGAGTCACCGTAAACATAGTTTTTCGTATGCAAAGATGAAGGTTGTCGATGCGGAAAAACTGACTGTCGTCCATTTATGTACCTTGAGATCACCGACTGTCTTAGGTCACTTGTATTCTACTGTGTCGCATGTTAGTTATTGACGACTCAGAAACTACGAAGACTACGAATTAATCGTCTTTTTTTAGATATCTGCTTTGATTCCTTAATTACTGGCAAAATGACGAAGAACAATATTGCCCCCCTTCTAATTATGAAATGATTCTTCGATTTCGTCATTTACTTTCGTTTACTTTTAACTGAATGTCCTGTCTGAAATGGTGGTATATTTCCACGCTGACTGCTATATCACTCGTTAAGCAATGGTGTAACGAAAGTAAATAAACATAATCAAATAAATACCTGTGGAAATTACGTGTAAGATCTCAAATTTAATCTTTTTCATTCACCATGCAGATGCCAAAAAGCTCTAAATATTCATTCAATTTTTTTTTTTATCACTTGAAACCAAAAGTTTTTTACTGATGAATTTCTTCATATCTTGATAGCTCCTTCCTAATTTTCTTTTTGTCTGCAGTGTACTCAAGAGTAAACAGATTCACTTTCCTAAATATCCTCAGAGCACATGACAAACGTTTAGTTCCTATCATTTGAGTCATATCTTTAGTCAATTAGGATATACATCTAAAATAACACAACTACATTCGCGTTTAAAGAAATAGTACAGATATATATATATGATGCACATTTTATGTTAGGACCAGTTGCAGAGAGTAAATAGAAAATCCATAATATCAGCTACCTTTGAAACAGTTTAAAATTGTTTTTGTGTAAATGCACGCATTCATTTCTAAATTTCTTTTTCCAACTTTTAGCTATTTACATCAAAGGTACTTGTCCCGTCGGACAATTATCGTGTGCTGACAGAAGCGACTGCTTTCCTCAGAATTGGGTGTGTGATGATGGAAAGGATTGTAAAGACGGCTCGGACCAAATAGATTGCGGTGAGTTTTACCTGCTTTCTATACTTTAGATACAGGAATTTGCCTGTTCCATAAAAAATGAACAAATGCCTTAATTCAAGAATCATAGAGCAAAGATTCCTTTATTTAAAAAAAATTTTGTTATTTTTTTAAAAGGTTTAAATTTTTTTTCATATTTAAAAGAACGTTTTATAAAAGTTTGTGCAAAAATCTCTTTGAATTGAAAATGCTCAAAGAATTTCAAGTTTGATTTTAACCTTCAAGAACTATTGCCTGATCTAAAAAATATTTTTAAAAAATGCTATGTTCGTATTTGTTTTAATACTTTTCGGGGTGCATTCGTACCCAAATTTTTTGTCTTTAAAAAAAAGAAAACATAAATATAAAATTTGAAAACATATAAATCTACAAAAAAAAAAGGGGTATCAGGTATACTTTTCAAACCCTTTTTCATACCGTTCTTTTACCTCTTTTTTTTGTTTAAATATTTTTTTGCGGAACACAGTCAAACACACAAAAGATGACACAACACACGAAGGCAGATAAATAGTGCAGCTTAAAAAGTAAATACTTTCAAAAATGTCGTAGAAAATAATTCTTTAAAGATTTCAATTAGTAGGTTTCATGAAAAACTTTTCCTTTAGTTCAGCATTAAGTAGTAGCTCCATAGCATTTAACACGAATTTTTTTATTTTTTTTATTTTTAACCTAAAATTGTGCATCGTATGTTTAGTTAAAGTTTTTTACATCTCAGAAAACTTCTTCCTAGGCAAATACTAATGTCCTCGAACACATGCAAATCAGCGTGATCAACAAGTGAGATCCCTGAAAAAACCAGGATTCCACCACCTCTGTAAATATGTCTTTCAATTAATGTCTCTTCAATTAATGTGTCTTTGTTTTTTTGTATCTTGGGCGCTGTTCTCTCCAGATCAGCAGACACCCTGAATCTCTCTCCAGCTTTAAACTAGAACCGTCTATGAAGAGTACAGAACACAACTGCTTCCTCGTCCTGGAAACGTGTACTCTTACCTATAATCAGCAAATATACAAATTGTTTTTATCTCCATTGCAGATGATAAGGAGTTCCAAATGCTCATTCACAACTTTAGCATTTAGAAACATGAATTCATTAATGGATCAATCTATCCACGAATGGATAACTCTTAATTTTTTACTTGCGTTGTATACGTTACTGGCAAAGTATGAAATGTCGGCATTCTATAGAATGCCTGACGTTTTTAAGTAAAGTATGAAATATGATAATCGTTTCATACTTTGCCTAGGTATTGTGTAGAATGCATAGGCATTCTATAGAAAAACCCAAAATTTTTTTCCTTAATAAAAAAAAAGGGTATATATCAATACGTACATTTCTGAAAAAAAACAAAAAGTTTTCCGACAAAAAAGAGAGTGCCATTAAAAATTATTCATAATACATAAAGGAAAAAAAAAAGTTGACCAAATAAAATTTATGTCTTTTTTTAGCCCAAAAATTTTAAAATTTAAAAATAAGAACTTAAAAAAATTTAATTTATTGCAATGGATGCTTAAAAATTTTAATAATACATAGAAATTCACCAAAAAAATTTTATTTTTTTTTTTGTTTTCAAAAAAAAAAATTTAAAAATAATCCTTCATGCTTGTTAAAGATTTTTTAAAATTACAAAGAAATTTCAGGCAGGACCTTTTATTTGGTAGTTTCACTAATTTATGAACCTTGGGCCAAATAAATTCTTTTCGAAAAATTTTCTTGTTTTAAAAATCCTTCAAAAGTTTCAAATCGATAGAAACCATCGTTCCCACTCGTTACAAAGGGCCAATATATTGGAACAGAAATATATATATGTATATTGGCAGAAATTTATTGACATTTACAACAATGCCTTTTTTTAAATAATTTTTCTGGTTTTTTTTTCTGGCACGGTTCACAAAGGTGGATGTACAGTTCAATATCATAACGTGTAACGTTTTTGTATTTGGTTGAAAATTCTTTCAGAATTCTATCACGTCCTCCGTGTCCAATAGCCAAATGAACATCATGAAGTACGTAAAATAATTCAGAATCCGCGACGTAATACTGTACAGAAGTGCTTCCCAACCTTTTTATCCCTGTAGACCGGTAGTCCCATGAACCAGTTTGATAATTTTACTGCGGCTGCTGAGGGTGGGGCATTGTTTATATTTTAAATCGTTTTGATTCAATAATTTAATTGTATTTAAACATTCCTTCAGAATAAAATTCAGTTACTCCAAAAAATGAATATAAAGTGATTTTACATGAAATATAAAGTGATTTCCATGGAAAGTCAAACAAACACTAGAAAAATGCACCCCAGTAATCAAAATGGAAATAATTTAATGGTCCTTGAGTGGCCCGATACCATTTTATTCATGTACCGGTGGTTGAGAACCATTCTCTATAGTACTGAGGCCTTCTGTAACAGGTTACATGAATTTACCTTTATTTTCACCAAACATCACATCAAAGCTATTCAGCAACCAATAGGCCCTGGGTTCCTTTTTAGTAGTCATTTTGGCTTTTTGTGTGTGTATACATCAATTATTAACTTCTAGTAAGCATTTTTGCAACCTTAACTCGAATTTTGGGCAGCTCGGCTTCGGATAGTTTCATGCCTATGGACAAGGGGTCAGCAACCTTTTAGCTGTGGCTGTGTAAAAAACTAATCTACCAATTATGATTCAGCGTGCCATACAGTAGGACATTTTTGAAACAATTATATTCCCGTGATAATGTATGCAGTGTTAAAGAATAGAGTTCAATTATATAGATTTACAGCTTTATCACACATTAATTTTGCATCAATTTTAAAAATATTTCTTAACATAAAAATAAACAGCAAAAAATATAACCTTCTTCAACAAAAATTTTAAAAAAACTCCAAATGGTACATATACTGTTTCTTAAACATGTTTATTAAAATAAGAAAAAGACAGCATAAAATATAAGTATTTCCCTTCATTACAGTTAAATAAAAAGATAAATAAATTTTTGAATGTTAACCCAGTGCTGCTTCACTTTCATGTCGCAAAAAATGTAGTGTAATTTGTGACTTTCACTTTGACATGATACGGAGCATTCAGTTGTTAAACAATTTCTTTGTGGATTCGAAATATTTTTCATATGAGGAAAGATATTTTATACTTAGATATAAGAACTAAAAACAGAATACATGCAATTTTCTCTCTTCAAACAATTAAATATCTCCAGCTATGGCATTTAATAATTTACAAAAGATCTATAAATTTATCTTTAGAGTAATCCTTCAAATTTTTTCATGATTCCTTAATTGTTTATAATTCTGGAGGTGTTTGTCATATAAGGTTGATTACAAATTTATGAAATTCCATCCATTCAAAAATTGACAAATTTGTTGAGTAGTGCTTAGGTCAGTGCTTCTCAAAGTTTCAATATTCGCGACCCAATATTCAATCATAATTTCCCCTCATACAATAACAATGTATTGAATTCAATAATACTATATTTTGATGCAAAACTACGATACGACTTTTCCTCTGAAGTCCACCGGCGTAAATAAACGTCTACTCCAATGCGCTAATTGCACCGAATGTATATATACGTCTTTCGAAGTACGATCTTTCTGGCACTGTTATCCATAAAATTATTCCGAAAGCTTTGAATTGAATAAAAGGACCTTGACAGTGTTTGCGTTGAATTTACTCATTTCGGAGGCTCTTTTTTATTGCTTTTATTTATTCCTTTTCTCCCCGTAACTTTTAATCGGCAGTTAAGGGATTTATTATAAACCGTACAAATTATCAACATAAGTGTTAATTTTTGTATATAATTTTATGCATGACAATCCCATAGGTCACTGGTAATTCTTAACTTAGTATTGGTAAGTAGCACTGATACATTTATAAGTGAATTATATCAGTGTAAATGTGTATTTTATTTTTTATTATGTCAGATGGTATTTTGTTTGTTTACTTTCATTAAATTATTTTTTTAAATAATCTTCTGTTTTCGACTTTTCAATAAGCTCGCGCCTCCCTTGTAGAGTTGTCACGCCCCCAAGGGGGGCGCGCCCTACAGTTTGAGAAACGCTGCCATAGGTTGCCGACCCTGCTATAGACCATGACTCCTTCTCCAACACTACAGCTTGCTTCTCCATTTTCATGCAGCGCAGGAAAAAAACAATTTTTTGTTGAACAAGTTCAAGTAAAATTGAGTATTTTGACACTCACGAACAAACCACAATGCGCAATTGATAAATTCCCAGCCTCAGGCACGCGTTAAAAGTCTCGTGCCTTTCCACACAATATTCGAAACGAATCGGAGATGTATTTCATACTTTGCCAGTTTCTCATTAGGCATTCTATAGAATGCCTAGGAAATGTGTGAAATAAGAATCATTTCATACATTTCCGGCTAGTTTCAGGCATTCTATAGAATGCCGGATTTCATACTTTGCCGGTAACATATACACTACAAGAAAAAAAATTCTGCGAGATTTTCTTAAGGTATCCGACTACGTACGGAACCGGATTTTAAAAAAGCGCATAAATGAATAATTTTCATGATATTTAGTGTCACTTAGAGTAGAATACACGTATAAAATTGTTTTAAGGGCATTTTGACAAAAAAAAATTATTTAAGTACAATATTTCAAAAAAAAAAATTAACTTAGAATAACCTTTTTTCAAAATGTTCTCCTTTTGTGGAAAATGCTTCTATGAAAATAATGTTTTGCCTGCATATAACTCTGACTTCTGTACAGAGGCTAAACTATGATTTTTGAAAAATTCACGTTATTTTCGAGTTACAACCCATTGAAATAATTATCGGCGTTTTTTCTTAAAATTTCTCCCCTCTGTTGTCGGAAAACATGGATAAACCCACTTCTAAGGTATATATTTCAAAAATTCTAGTTGAGCTCTCTTTACAGAGATCTGAGCTATATGCAGGCAAAATATTATTATAATAGAAGCATATTTTGCAAAAGGAGAATATTTTAAAAATGGGTCATTTTATGTTCATTTTTTGTCAAAATATTGTACTTAAATATTTTTTTATTGTGATACTATTCTTAAAACAATTTTATATACATTTTCTAATCTAAGTGACACTAAATATCATAAATATTATCCATTTATACGCTTTTGCAAAATAATGGTTCCGAACGTAGTCGGATATCTTAAATGTCCTCTCATAGCGCACGACAAATGTTTAGTTACCATAACATGAGCCATATTTTCAATTGATTAATATATCATACACCTAAAAAAACCTAACTGCATTTCCCTTTTAAGAAATAGGTTAGAGGATACAATAATTATATTAAGAACCGTTGCGCATAGATTCGGCAAAACCCATAATACCAACTAAAATTCAAGCTGTTTAAAATAATTTTTGTATAAATGCACGTATTATTTCTAAATTTTCTTTCCAACTTTCTTTCAAGCTCCATGTTCATACTTAGAATTTCGGTGTGACAGAAACCGCTGCATAGATTTCAGTTCGATTTGCAACGGAGAGAAAGATTGCAGAGACGGATCAGACGAAATTTTTTGCGGTAAGTTATTTCTATATTCTGTAAGTGATATTCCTAAAGAAATGCCTTAATCAGGAAACATTACTTTAAATAGACGCTAAATATAATTATTTTCAATTTAATCTTTAATTTTTTAGTCAATTAAAAATTAAGACATTTTTTTCTTAAAAAAAATTATTCTTTGTATTAAAAAAGTTAAAAGATTAATTTGATCTTTCAAGGGTTTTACCTGATTTAAAAAATTTTTTAAAAAACACTAGATTCGTAGTTTTTTCTATACTTTTACCATTAGTGCATCTCAAACATCGTGAATTATTTTCATTTGAAAAAAGACGAATGTTTCATATTATCGAAATACTGACAAGCTACCGTAAAATCCGGCGTATAACGCGCACTTTAAACACAAAAAATGAGGTCGAAATTTACGGGTGTGCGTTATACGCTGGGTATAAAAATGATAGCTTCAAAAATAAAAATAAAAAGATGTGAGCATAAGGAAAATTAAACTTCTACACAGATCGGAATACTATGTATTTGAAAGAAATGACGTATACCTAATGAAGTTAAATGGTTCTGATTCTAATAATACACTATTTTTTTGAAAATCCTGCGATATAAGAACTCGAATAAATGATTCAAAAACATACGAGCAATGTACATGCACTCTTTTGGTGCTTTTGTAAAAAAGGGGGTGCGTGTTATACGGAGAATATACCTAAAAATTATAAAAAATGCAGCTTTAAAGTATGGGTGCGAGTTATACGCCGGGTTTTACGGTAAGTGAAATCATCAGCAAATATTTAACCAAACACATCATAAAATCATTTCATCCGAATATGTCGTAGATTATCGAGTATTGGAAAAATTGAAAGCTATCTTATACATCTTCAAACACACATCTTCACTTATTTTCAATTCATTCTCTAAAGCATTTCTTCTGATTTCAATAAGAGCAACAATAAAATTTCTTTTCAATGAACGAAAATGGGGGATGTCGGTGTCAGAATTTCTCCGTTTTTGAGTCGTCCGTCGATTTCAATTGACACTTGTTGCAGTCTTATGTTTACTTGTATACCGCTCACTTGGCATGTCGGGGCTATTGGCGAATCAGAGCATGTCAAGTCTATCCAATCTGTCGACCTATTTAGATAACAACTTTCTTCCACAAATTCTGTCAAAATTGACGAAGAGCAGTATTATCCGTTTTTTAAAGTTTTTTTTTAAAAATTTTCTTTAAAATTATTTTTTTCATTTGTTTATTTTAATTTTAACGGGGTTTACTAAAATTTAATAAGAAAAATTTAAAAATGGCAACTTTTATTAAATTTTGAAAAATAGTTTTTAAAGGTAGCAAAAGAAGAATTAAAAAGGAAAATAGGCAACCCAACCCGGCACGTAATTTGGAGGGAAAAAGCTTTTAAAGTGAGGAGGCGTGACGAAGGAAACCCCCGGGAGCCAGCCCCACTTCCACCTCCAACCAATGAGGGGCCCCCCCTGCTCTCAGCCATGCATAAACCCTTTCCCACGACTTGAAGATCCCCTTCCCCCCCTCCGATTCCATCGCCGCAGCCAAAAGCCCCATGCTCATCGAAGACTGTGTATTTTACGAAAGTCAAGCCCCACATCAAAGACTGTTAAAATATGGGATTGAGGACTGTGTATCAGTCCCGATGCCCAAAAAAGACTGCCATCCATACGAAGAAGAACGCATACCAAAAAGGCAGTGGTGCTCCTCGCCGGTGTTTGTCTTTGTTCTACTTGGTTGGCGCCAAAGGGCCGCCATGTTGGATTTTATGTGATTGAACAAAAAAAAAGACGTTGTTATAGAGATGATGCCCCTATTTTTTTCAGCGGCCTGGGGCCTTTAAAAATATATAGGCATTTCTGTCTTTATAGCCAGCAGCGCATTTTTAACAAATACCGTGGAAGACCCTAAAAAAAAGGAGAATTTCATTTATTTACATTGTAGAATATGAAAAACTAAAGATCAAAAAAATTTGAAATTTAAAAATAAAATTTATTAAAAATGAATTTCTTCTTAAATGAACGATTCCCCACTGCAAGTAAAAGAAAAAAACACTGTGGTCTATTCCAAAATTTTCCTCATGGCGAGAATGACAAATGTTTAATTGTCACAATTTGAGTCATATCTTCAATTAATTAAAATATCGTGCACCGAAAATAACACAACTGCATTTCCCCTTTAAGAAATGGTACAGATTATACAATAATTATATAAAAGCTTTTGCACAGAGTTCAAGCAAAATCCATAATACCAACTAACTTTCAAGCTGTTTAAGATAGATTTTGTGTGTGTATAAATATACGTATTCATTTTTCTAAGTTTTCTTTCCGACTTTCATTCAAGATCCATGTCCGATCGGAAAATTTTTTGGGACCGTCAAAAAAACCCAAGCAAGGATTGCAGTTCGTTTAACGGGAGAAGGATTGCAGAGACGCCACAAATTTTTTCGGTAAGTTATTTTTTTAT
>BMAV01020679.1:139096-155817 GCA_019973955.1 Trichonephila inaurata madagascariensis | reverse complement strand
ATTTTTTTTTGGGTCACTTTAAACCCGTTAATTTTTTTCCTTTTTCCATATTACAATATTTTTGTTATTTCTTATTTTAAACTCTATGGGGTCCTTCAAATTTTTTGTTTAAATTTGGCGCATATTTTATTAGCTGCTGAACTTAAAGGTGTGTTTCTAATAAGACCCAATCATTTACCTTAATTTGTATAACTCTTCTTCGTCTATTATATCTTTCCACCTTTCCTGTTTAGTTTTTCTACTTAGTCTAGCTTCCTAATATTCTTTCTATATTTTTGTACTTTGAATTCCGAACAATCCGAAATCATAACTAATTTTTGAAATGGGGTAATCAATTTTCGACCAAAATAATTCAGCAGGTGATTTTCCGTTGTTTCATTCACCGCCGTACGAATAGCGTAAGCAAACTCACGAAATTGATCTCAAGTATCGTGTTGATCATTAACATAATTTTGCAATCATTTGTGACTATATCTCGATTAACTCTTTCAGTCGATTTGCTTGGGCCTATATGCAACAGTCTTCACATGCCTTATGCCTAATCTTTCACTTAAATGCTCAAAATTTCGGATATAAATTGGGGACCATTATCACTTATTAATTTTATTGGAGCTCCAAAACGCGATATAAAGTTATCAAAAATATCCGCTATTATACGAGACGAAGTTTTTAAGAGGTATAATTTCAGCCCATTTGCTGAAATGATCGGTTTATTACTAAAATTTAGCGATTACGTCTAATTTTCGATATAGGATACGGGCCTAACAAATCTAACGTCACTATCTCATTTGGATAATTTGATATAATTGGATTTAATCGACCAGCTGGTAACGCGTTTTTATAGTTATTAACTTGCATAATGAGGAACATATTGATCAATGAATTTTCTCATGTCGGAAATAACAAACGTCCGAATTTTTATGATACGTTTTAAATCTTCCTAAGTGTCCTGCTATTGGCCTGTCGTGAAATTCTCTCATTATTTCATTCCTTAAAGATTTTTGGAATGTATACCGCATTTCACCTAACTGACGTTGCATGTTTCGCATAAAATAACAAGCCTTCAATTAGAGCGGAAATCATGGACCAATTCTCACATATCGTTGCATTAACAAGTTATCTTCCGGGTTTCTAAATATCTATAGATATGACCTAATTCTGGGTCATTTTTCTGTTCTGTTATTAACTGTTCCCGCGAAGTAAGTACTAAACCCCTGATTATGGCACAATTAAATTTTTCTCCCATTATACTTTCCACAGGATTTTTCGATAAAACATTAGCCACAATATTTAACTTCATGTCTGACCCATTAACTCGCAAATTCCCTTTATCTACTTTATTATCTTCAACCAGCGAATCTTGAATTTTCAACGATTTCTGATCAAAATCTAAAATAATCTTTGATCCACTTATAAAATCAACACCTAGAATACATGGGTATTCTAAATCCGTCAACACATGAAATGACCAAGTTCTTTCAATTTGTCTGATGCGAATATTCAATTCTACAATCCCCATGTTTTGGCATTTCGCACCCTGTGCTGTTATTACCTGGGCTCGCGATTTTTTAATTTGCTTATAAAAAAAATATTTTCTATATACTTCTTCGGATATAAATGATTTATCTGCTCCGGTGTTCCATAGCGCTTTCAAAAATGTGTTATTTAATAAAATAGGAACGTGGGGAAGTTCTACGGGTGATATACATATCGGAGAAAGCTTAATTGTTGTTTCTCTTGTCGATACTTTTGAGGGTTGATCTTTTAACTTTTACAATATTTAATCGTCCCTTTGCATCCTATCGCCTCGACTGGAAATTTTCACTCGAACCCTATTTCTACGGTCCCTCTATTAAAATTATCATTTCGCTCATTTCGAAATTGGTAACCCTATTGTTGAATCTTTGGTCATTATTCTGAAATCTATTCCTCTCGAACCCTCTATTACTTTGATGGCTATTCTCATAAAAATCATTTCTACCGTTATTTGGTCTACGTCAACCTCAAATTTCTCGTTTCTACCATTAGCATCAAAATTAGGCCTCCTATGCGTTTTGACCGTCTTTCTACATTATCACTATTCTGTGAACCCCTTTTAATTTGTAAGAATACCTCTCTTCGAATTTAGCTAAGACTTCCAAAAAGTTGTACCGTGTTCTGCGGATTGCGCTTCCATAGTCCTGGATCTGTGGTTCGAGCCGAACTAAAATATGATCCACAATTCTGCCTGCGACATCCTAATAGTTCTAAATTTTCTCTGGCTTTTGGCAAATCGTACACAAAATCAGTGGGTTCCTGACTTCCTGCTATTGAGAAGCAAAAAATCTAACTTCAATTCTTTCTTATTTTTGATTGCGGGAAAAGCTTTCGCTAATTCAGCCTTGAGCTGCGCGAAATCTGTGGATGTATTTTGCACTAGCACCGATCCAAATATTGAGTACCAATCTTGAGCCCTTCCTGGAGATGACTTTTCAAGTAAGCACATGACAGATTACTTGGGATTTCAAAAGTAGCACAGCCATTTTGGTTATCTATTGTTTCCAGGAACTCTGTAATGTTCTCCGACCCTGAAAATACATTTCAGGTAATACACTACATCCACCACCATTACCCTAACCCAGAATTAAAAGTTCAGGCCATTTGAGAGACATAACCATCCTGCGATAACTATGTCTAGGAGTGATTCGCGTAAGCTAAGTGTGGGGATTATCTAAGATGAGACATTTTTAGTTCTTAACACAACTTTTATTAGAATAACTTAAATTACTTAATTCTAAATAACAACTTTTCTTTACTTGAGGTAGGAATAAGCCACCAATTAGGCTTCAGATATTCAAGTCAGATCGCACAACTAGATCACTTATCTTAATTATAATAATTTTAACTGTCTAATCTAACTTCTATACAAAATATTACCTTTTATAGAGTCTGCCTTCCTTCCCCTGAGTTGAAGATATTCCTATTATGTTATTTGTAGGAGATAATACTCGAAGCTTTCTTAATCCTTCTTATTATTAATCTTGTGTGACGTATCCTTCTTCAAGGCGCTGTAGGACGTCTAACATTTATTCGAACAATTCCACACTAAGTTATCTCTGGAAACGCCATCCTATCTCACCAAAACCTTCTATCCTTTTAAGTATATCCCATTTGCATATTCGTTCTGTTTTCTCTTCTTGGTATTGGGTTGGAAAAGTTTTTTGCCATTGTCATTGGCCGTCAAAGAACTTAGGAGTTATGTTAGAAGAAGGACGCGAGAACGTCTAATGCCAAATGGCATAACGCATGTACTTCGGATAACTCATCATGAGAGAACGACGAAATACCACTTCCTGCAAATCCAGTACGTGACACGATACCGCGCTATTCTTTTCTACAAAACCTCCATTTTAATAAAAGATAAATTTCCTAAACTTAATACATTTAATACGCGGATACGGGTATCAGCTCACTCTTCCTAACCAAACAACGGGCAGAGTACGGTTGGACTGCCCCATCCCATTCACACCTAAATCTAAAAGATACTCTGTATCCTCTCGTAGCGAATTAATTAACATCTGGGATGTACAAGTTTTGATTTTAAACGGCTTTCCCGTATTTAAACTAATATCCTTCTGCCTTAAAGAAATCGTCTCAGGGTCTGGAGGAAACCCTTCTTTCTTTTTAGTGTTAATCATTCTTAAATAGTTACTGCGATCAGGCGGTAATCTAAAATACATTTGACTTTCCCTTAAAACACCCTGAAAGTTAAAATCCATAAATAGCTTTACCGAATAGAGAATTTCGGAATCTTTCACTCTATTCCCTCCGAGCTATTCTCCCTAACCAAATTTGGCTTCCTACGGTACAATTTTATTAAATTAAGACGATAAAAGGTACTGTGATCTTTTTTTCCGGGTAAATCTATCTCGAAATTAAATTCTGAACTAAAGTTAGACCTATTATCCGTCTCTAAACTGTTCTTATCAATCTCTTGGTTTTGAGAAAGGCAAACTCACCTCTCAAAACTCCCCACACATTAGCTTTACACATGTTTTCTTTTCCCCCCTTTAACCAAGGCTATCTTGATTCTGAAGGCTGCGACAGAAAACCAGCCCAAAACAAGTCACATGATCAAAGGAGGGACGATTTTCCCCTCGTTTCAGCATCACTTCACCAGTCTTCCATTAAAGCTTGTGATATAGTGCTTTATATTAGCATGTGTTTTTATATATGAAATGTAGTGAACATAACATCAGCGAAAACATCGGATATAAAGAAAGGTAGAATATTTATATTATTGTATAACTTTATTCTTGAGTCATTATTGAATTTATTTTTAGTTTTGAAGATAACTGAGTATAACAAACTTATGTTTTTATGCCAATATCACTAGTTATTTGTAAATTAAGATGTGTTATTCTATATGAGAAATTGGTGTTTAAATTTATATATATTTTTAATCGATCAAATCCTTATCTTAAAAACTATTAAAAGTTTTATTAATAACATAACCTAAACTCACACATTTTTATATTAATGCCTCGTTATTGTTATGTACCCAACTGTTCATCAAATAAGATACATATCCTTACATTTTCCCGGCTGTCCATCCTATTTGAATGAGATAACATATTGATTAACATTTTTTCAGTGAATTGCTAAATATTCTTATACGGTTATGTTTTGAAGAACTTTGCTTTATTAATTCTGTTCATCATGTTGTAATATTCAATCTTAGAAAAGTTTGTTTAAATTTATAATACAGCAAAAATTTTGCAAGCTGAAAAATAATTGCGCTTTTCGGATAAATATGGTACTATTTCACTAAAAATTAATTTCAAATTATTCAGGAGGTTGCCAATGTTAAAGTAGATATTAGGATTTCAACGAAGTATTAAACAATTCAAATAAACTAGAGGGATATCTCAATAGAGAGTAAAATTTTTAATGTACATTACACGGGGTTATGGGTGCATGAGTATAAAATTCGGATAACTCCGATTACAGTGTATATTTCTTTCAAATAAAGAGATCAATTTCGAAAGTTAGTGGGAGCAATTATTTGCTTACAAGCACAACAACAGAAGCATATTTGGAATTATATGAGTTGTGGAACATCTCGCATTCGTTTCATTCATCTTGTGTAAAGTGCAACACACCTGCATTTCCGTATTTTTTAAAAAATATGCATTACATTTGGGAATATATACTTAAATAATTATTCAAAAAAGCGCAATGAAGAAATTTTAACAGTGCAGGATAATCGAAAAATAAAAAAATATAAGGCCAGTTAGATCAATGTGTTGCTTTTTATATTTCACTGTTTTATTTATTTAAATATTCAATCATCGATTGGTACATTATTTAATGCACATGCACTTCTTTATACTTCATTTTTTTTTATTCAAAATAGATTTTATGCACATGTTTAAAATAGTTCACATAACTATTACTTAAAGAGTAATTCTATTTATTTACATTATTCGTTTAAATCATTTTCATGAAGATTTTAGCATTCGAAGGATGTTAAATGTAAAATACTATTTTTTAATTAAAAAAATTTTTGTTGATTTTAAATATTAATATTTTTACACCGAGGCATAATATTTTTTTTTTGTAACGCATAAAAATAATGTAAAGTGGTTTTGAATAATATCGAGTACAAATCAAATGATTCAAAACTTGAAAGTAATCAGTACATTGTCTCATTAATAATATATTCTATGAAAGTTTTTTTTTTTTTCCAAATTTACAGGTAAAGTATTCTTTTCAAATTTATATATTTCCTGACGCCAACCTAGAATCTATTTTAGCTGTATAATTACTGTGGTATCTAAAACTGTTTGTGTCATTTCTATATTTGTATATATTTTTACATGAATTGCATTCTTTATTTTTATATTGAGTCAGTTTTTACTTAGATGTTTCTTACATTGTTATGAGCCTTTCACGAGTGTTATTTCCCCCTTTTTACTGGAAAATATTAGACATCTTTCTAACGTATTAATACATAACTTTCATCTGAAAATATTCTAAATGAGAATTACAAAAAATAATCATTATAAATGTGGAAAATATTAGTCTGCGAATTGAAAAGAAATAAATGTCGTAAGCTTTATATTCCTGACAGCCACTGTGACTAGCAAAGCATTCCCTCCTTTCATGACGTCATCAAAACTCTGTCGCGGCCTGGTCCTTCAAGATGGTCTTGCTTTAACTGCCCAGCTATCTTAGCCATTGTATGATTTCGAAAACTTTCACGATTCACTGTTAACTGCTTTTCTCCACCCATTAACTTCACAATGGTATCTTCTTTTTCCTCGCATTTATTTTCACAACTCAAGATTTCATGGTTCACTCCTCCTTTATCTCCTATCAATTCTAAAGAACCATCTCCTATTTCATCAGAATTTATCACCCGCTTTGCACACAAAGCGACTGCTCTAACACTTTCTCCACCTGCAAACGACCCCACTTTCCTTACATAATCACCAATTCTATCCCCATTTTCTTTCCCTTTCTAAACCATAAACCTGTTATTCTTTTCTGTTCCAATCCCTCTTACTTCAGACGGGGGACGTTCGTCCTTCTCACTGGGGGACAATTCTCATTTTCAAAATCACAGACGTGGCCACCACTCCACGCTTTTATTATACCTGGTTAATTAACGGCCTACACTTATTAACCGGTTCACCTAACTTCTGCGGTACGTTTTCTGACAGAGCAATAATAAACATTTGCGAGATTGTTAATCCTATTCCCTGACTTCAATTCATTTTCTTTTAACTTATTTCTGAGTTGAGCTCTTAGTCTTTCTAACTCTAATTCCCTAGCTAGTCTACGCTCCTCGAATTCTTTAATTTCCCGTTTTTCATGTTCTTCACGTTCCTTAATTTCCCATTTTTCACGTTCTTCCTGTTCCTTAATTTCCCGTTTTTCACGTTCTTCCTGTTCCTTAATTTCCCATTTTTCCTCCAAAATACCCTCTAACAAACATTTAGCTACTTCATCATTATAGTATTTACTTTGACAAATTCATATTTTCTTAATTTTTCATGTAGGTAAATGTAATATCAACTTCTACTAATTCTTTCGCAACTTCTAACAATACGTCTTTTCTTTCTCTTAACAGAAACGCCATGATGCACTGATACACACAAAACCGAATCTAAACTTAATCGTTACAAAAAGGAGTATACAGGAAACAAAAGGTAAGCACACAATACACTAGACCTAGACTTAACTATATTTTACAAATATGCGCAAATCTAAAACCAACACAATAACCTACTCAACACTGTACCTCAACGCTACAAGTATAACTACTATATATACTAAATTTCACAAATCTAAAACCACAACAATACCCTACACAATACTGTGCCAACACAACAAGTATAACTGCTATATACTAAATTTCACAACTCAAACAAAAATACTAATATCGCACATTTATACACTTCATACAAACTTGAAATATCTTTCTAGTCTCTTATTGTTTCCTAAATTTACCCTAGTCTTTATATTCCTTATCTCCAAAATTTTACATACAAAACAATACTCAGTTGCTGTCGAAAATAAACTCAAAAGAAAGAATTTCACCTTAAAATTTGTGACGAAGACATAGAACACTCAGGAACTCTTTTTACATTTGAAAAACCGCACTCATCACAAACAGGCAGGAACTCGTCCATCAAAACAAACGGGCAAACAGGTCCTCTTAAATCCTCATTGATTCATCAGGCAGGAACGGGAGACACTTGTATCCGGCTCTTCTCACAGCACAGGGGACTCCAGGAAAACACTGCATCTCATAGCAGGCAATTCCAAAAATCAGGCGACTTTACCTTCATCACTAGCAGGAACAGAAGCCTCTTGAAGTCGGCACTCTCAAAATCAGGCGGCATTAATTCTCTCATCACATTCGCACACGGCTGGCCTTTTTTCCTATGCAATAAAACCGAGATTCGGGCATCTATTTACTCAAATGCCGGATCTACACCGCTGCCACCAATTTAATATTTCTATATATATATAGCTGTAACGTCGTGAGTAGTTAGCAAACAAGAAAATTTGTCACAGCCACATTTTAAAATTAAAGCAGTATTTATTTGCTTCATAGGTTACCAAAAAGTCCAATAAATATGCTAAGCCGGGCAGACAGTCTATTTCACGGGAGTTCAATCCTTTTTTCCGAAAGGCACTCGCTATTCCCTTTTCTTTTTAGGGCTCCTATCCAGTTTTTCTTCTTCCAGGGCTCTACATCAAGTTTTCCATCCAGGGCTCTCCTCTCTGTCTCACTCCAGGGCTCTCTATCTGTCTCACTCCATCCAGGGCTCTCTCCAAGTTTTTCTTCTCACTCTCCTCAAAATCAACCCCTTTTAAAAACCAGGGGCGGGTCCACAACACGCCCCTCGTCTTCCTTATTGGCAGGCCAAAAAAGGGTCTGCCCTCGTCCCCGGGCCACATTCGTCTCCTAATTGTGCGGCAAGCTTTGCAAACACATTCCTGAGATGCCAGTGGCTGGAATCTGGGGAGCGCCATAATTCTCATCTAACTTCTGAACCCTCTCATTCATCACACCACCTGGGTTTTATAACCCCATTCTCCGCACCGGCTTTCATACAGGCTTCACCTATATGTCAACCTATTGTCACCGACTCTCTTTAGATATTGTAAATTTCAGACTCGATGTTTGCATTTGTCCGAGGTCAGACAATAAACAATGACCCCATGGCCACGTGCTCTTGTCACCTAACGTCTGTTTGGAGCCATAAAACTTCGCTTGAATAGAAGGGTGAGGTTCACCCCAATCGAAGACGTCACAAAACATTCAAATTACTTACCTATTATTGATCTAATTTCCAAACTTTAAATATTCTGAAAGAATTTTAAGGAAATGTCTTTTCGATATTTTTATCAGCAATAACACATTTACTTTTAAAAATAAGCCTAGAAATACAAAATAATATTAAATTTCTTTTGTATAAAAAGAGAAAAAAAAACCCATATCTAAAAACATATTTGTTATATTGACAACTTGATGATTCAAAATTTTTTAGCTAAATTTATATTTTAATTACATTAAAAATACTCAAGATTATACAATCTTACTACTTATTGAATAATTTTTAACATTTCTGTTTTGTTTGAAATCACTTATCTACTTTATATAAATTGTGTTTATTATATTTTTATTTCTGTAATGCATTTTGCTATCACTTTAATTAAATAGTTTATACTACTAGGAGCAACTAAAAAAATATTACCTATATTTTTCCACATTTATTATTGTTTTGTAAAAATAAACCTTTCATTAAATGCTTTTTATAAGAAATTTCTGCCTTAGTTCTGAAATTCTTACTGTTGCCTTTTTTTAAGGATTTTAAATATTGCTATAGATTGTTGTATAGATGAATTTTGATTAACTTTATTAGAAGCATACAGAATGCTATACAATATTTTAAAGAAATTATACGATTTTTATGTATTTTTATATAATTAATTATACACATAATTAATTATTAGGTTGCATTAAATATTATTTCAAATTCTCTGGGCAAAAGATCTTAATCAAGACGTGCAAATCTCTCTAAATATAGCAATAAATGCAAAAAGAAAAAGAAAAGAAAAAAAGAATTTGTGCTTTTAAATTCAATTTTACAAAATAATGGTTCTCTTAGCGTGCAGTCTTAGAGTATATTAGAAAAATTATGTGTTCATTTCACATGTTACCTCAATAAAAAGGAAAAAAAAATGTGTGTGTGTATCTTTAAGTAAATTTGTAACGAATGGCAAAAAGATGGTACTGGAGCGCCCTCTCCTGGCCGTATGGATGCTTAACCGGAGTCTGACTGCTACCTCGGTGAAGGAAGGACGTGCCAGAGTCAGCCTGCCACCTCGGTGGAGAAAGGACATGCCAATGTCCGCCCTCGCAAACCCCTTAGTATTTGTACAACGATTAACTGGGTTTTTTTTATGTATTTGTAACTGTGCTCAATTAGAAAGTACAACCAATTAAAATTATTTGAACTAGCCACCGACGTTATTTTTGAGTACACGTGCGACATAGCCATCCTGTGATGACTATGTCTAGTAGGATCCGCGTAAGCTAGAGGTGTGGGATTATCTAAATGATGAGACATTATGTAATTCTTAACACAACTTTTATTAAGAATAACTTAAATTACTTATTTCTAATTAACAACTTCCTTAAAGTGAGAGTTAACACCCAATTAAACCTTATATTTAAGTCAGATCGCGCAACTAGATCACTTATCTTAATTATAATAAATTAACTGATTAATCTAACTTCCTATACAAAATATTACCTTTTGTAGAGTCACCTTCCTTCATCGATTGAGGTAATTCCTATTATATTGATAATAGGTGAGAAGATTCAGGTTTTCTTAATATTTAATATATTCAATTACGATGAGCGTATCCTTCTTCCAAAGCTGTAGGACGTCTAACCTTTATTCCAAACAATTCCACACTAAGTTATCTCTAGGCTTGCCGTTATATCTCATCAAAGCTTCTATCCTTTTAAAGTATATCTCATTTGCATATTCGATCCGTTTCTCTTCTTGGTATTGGGTTGGAAAGGTTTTGCCATTAATCGTGGCCGTCAAAGAACTTAGGAGTTATGTTAGAAGAAGGACGCGAGAGACGTCACACTCGTTATAAACTTAACATACTTTATTTCTTTGAAAATTCTTTTAACAGTTTGAAGCAATATAAATTAAATATTTAGAAATTGTATATTGGTTCATTTATTACTAAATAAAATTATCGTAATCGTTATGATTACAATCAAAATCATCAAAATAAATATAACTACATTTTTTTTCAATTTCGAGCTATTATTAGGATGCTTTTAAGTATGGTAAATAATTAATTAATGTACTCAAAGGCTCCATTAGTGTTTTACATTTTAAATGAACTACTACCGCTTTTCATAAGTGACTAAAGAAATTATTTTTATACGAAATGCAAATAATATTCTTTCATTTGAAAATGTTTGAAGAAGATTAAGGTACATTTAAGTTACGAAAACATACACTTAAATATGTTAATCAACATGAAAGTATTCTAAGAAACTGATGACAGTTATTTATATTTATAAATGTAAATCAAAAAATAAATAAATAAATAAAATAGTAATAGCAGAAATGAAACAATATATATATTTTTTTCCACTTTATCTTACGCAATGATTAAAATACCTGGGTATTAAATCTTGAAAATCGAAATGAGACTTTGAAAGTGAAAATATAGTTATCCTTTTTGTTCCGATTTTTGTCTTGTTTGTGTGAGCGCAGGAAGCTAAAAGAAATTAGTTCCGAAATCAAACTGGTGCAAAATTTCTCAATTTTTCTTCGAAAAGGGGTCTTTTTCTTCTGGTGGTCCTTCTGCCCATTTTTTTTATGTGTCCTTAAGCATGTCATAAATCTTGATTGTGCTTTTCATCACTTTTGTCCGATGCGTCGAAATTCTTTCTTAACGCTCCCTCTCCCCCATGGGACCAGTGTTGAGAACTCATAAAAAATAATTAACTATAGACTAGGAGGGTGACAAAAGACTTCTGGAGCTTATGGGCCAGATCTTCCTCGGAACGGGAAGCTAAGCCCTTGATCACTGAATGCACATTCACTCTTTTGGTTATTACAGAAATAAAAGGGAACCGGGATAAATAAATAAAAAAAAAGTCTAATTTTCTCTTTCACTGGACCACTTCTGAAAAAGATTTTAACTACCAAGCCTTCTTTAGAGCGGCGTTTATTACAGTCAATCAATCAACAGACGAAGGGGTATTTTCATTTACAAGCAAATAACATTCTGAATGGATTTTCCCATCCCAAGTGTGTTTCACTTCAAAAGATCCTTCTGTCGAACCGCTTTGAATGAGAAATTTTTCCTTCTTTCTGAGCACATACCACTCCTTGTTTTCTCATTATTTTGAGTAATTTTACCAGTTTTTAAAATTTTATTATTGTGGGTCCCGAGATTCAGAATTCCCACGGAAAATTTATATCGTTTGAATCCAGTGACATACTATTTTATATACGTACAAATGAGCTCAATATGACTATTAATAACATTTTACTACTTTTTACTTACACACGTCCGGGCCCCTGTAGCTAGGGGGGAGGGCGTATAATTGATACTGGCCACCTGATAAAGCAGGCTACACCCCTGATGAGAAGGAATATTGTCCAGGAATGTTCCTCAGAATTTGAAATCCATTCTTATTTTTCTCGAACTATGTTATGCTATCGGGAAATCGGGACTTATTTTTTGATTTTTCAATAACTATCTAAATTTCAACATATTTATTCGACTTTTTATAAATTTTATTTTGAGAAATTGACAAAAAATTTTGCTTGATCGATAAATTTATGGCGCCTGCGGCTTCCTTGTTTCCCTCCGCGTGCGGTGCCCCTCACCCTCTGGGATCGGTCCTGGGGTTACAGCAAGAAAAATCTTGAAAAAGGCCGTAGCCGGGTGGCTCGCAGAAAGCCCTATATTTCAATGATCAATTGGCTTTTGCAAAAGAGCATATACATAAGCCTCCTGTGTTCCAGAGCAGAGGTCGTCCCCAGAAAATGCCGAAATCTAATCTTAAAAGGTTTTAAGATCGCTACTCAGTCAAAAACATTTTTTTCCCGATATCACCCAAATGGGTCCCGGTCAAAAAAATCTCCCAATTTAAATGTCATTCAACCTTATCAGTTTTGGTAAAACTCTTTTCTTATAGTGAACAACTTATTCATTATGTGCCTTTTCATCTGTCAAAACACGGTACATATCTCAGCTTGAAATAAATACAGCACTAACAACATTGGATCTTATTTTAAGTAAGTATCCATCACTTTAGGAATGTATAATGCTAAAAGTTTGATAGACTTAAACCATTTTTTAATCATGTTGTTTTTACAAAAAAAAAAATTTGTTTATTTTATTAAAAAGAAGCTTTCATAATTTGGTTACAATTAATAGTTTCATTTTAGGTACATTTTAAGTGTCAGATCACAATATTTATAAATATATTCAACATTTAAAAAATCTTATTAGTGGTCCGCGGGATTTAAATTATGAATTTACTGGTCCGTGAGGTCAAAAAGTTTGGCGACCGCTGTTCTGGAGGATTGTGATATTCTCCGATGAGAGCAAATGTTGCATCTTCGGCATAAAAGGTGGTAAATTGGTATGGAGAAAACCTTGCACAGCACTTCAAAAAGAGCATTTAGTACCAACGGTAAAGCACGGTGGTGGAACATGGCGAACAATGGTGTTTACAAGTTGGAGTATATGGAATCAAAACAAATATTTTTACCTTGATGTCCTAAAAAACAATTTAAAGGAATGTGCCCTCCAACTCGGCTTAAGATCACCAACATGACAACAATCCTAAGCACTCCGCTGAGATTGTGAAGCTTTGGCTCTTGTATAATCTCCCAAATTAACTGCACATGCCCCCTCTGATATGAATCCGATAGAACACCTATGAGATTTGTAGGATTCGTCAACACAATATATCTAGCAAGGATATGCTGAAGAGTGTTCTTAAGGTATCCGACTGGTTTAAAATCACCATTTTCATAAAAAAAAATCTAAATTTATTTTATAGTCTATTTTTGTAGCCTGTTTAACAAGCTTTCTAAAACTATCGTACTTTTAATTCTGAGTCAGAAAAAAGTTATAGTTGTTTTTGTTTGAGGTAGTAAGCCCGAATCGAAACCGGAAGTGTGAGCTTTAGGTTGATTTTCACCGGAAAAATGAGATTTTATTCATTTAAAATATTTTAACGAATTCTTTTTAGTAAACTTTATTTCACTTTATAAATGTTTTAATAGATATATTTTGCTTTAAAGTAGCAACAGTTAACTGATTGCAATGTTGGTTTTGATTTAAACGAGTTGCTATTTTTATCATTTGTGTTCAAACAGATCTCTTTTTTAACTTTTATTAGTACTTTTTATAGAGTTATAGCTATTTTAATTAAATTAAAAATTGTTATGCCAAAAACAAGATCAATGAGGCCAAAAGAAGAGATTTGAAGCATATTTGTTGGAGAAATCAATTGGAAATATCAACGGATCTTCCAAATTATGTCATTAATTTATTAAAAAGATTTATAAGGAACTTGAGGGTCAAAATCTCCTAAGAAAATGTCTTCACGGGAAAGATCAGAACTGCAATGAAAGTCTTAACAATATCGTGTGGAGTATAATTCCCAAAAAACAACTTTGTTGAAACCAAACACCCGTTTAAGGAATTATATCGCAATAATACTTTTTAATTTGGGTTTGCTGGTCTATTACCTCTACTTTAAAAGTTAGGAATGAAATTATGTTCTGAAATCAAGGGATATTTTTGATACCTCGACAAAACGAGAACTGTTGATTCTACGAGGCATTCTAAACGAGATATAAGAAACTGTCTCGTAAAAAAAGAAAGGCCCTTCGAAACTGTAAAAGTTTGAAGTATGAGGTTCGGGAGAGTTTTAAAACCTTCCTAAATCATTAAAAAGTTTTATTGCAAATATAAACCTTATTTTGCCTTTTGTGAAGAATGTTATTTTTGTATACATAATGGTGTTAACGGTAAGAGTGATATTTCTTAAGGTAAATGAAATATTCTTATGAAATTTTTTGAGTTTGTTCTTAGTATTATAATGAATGCTTTCTGCTAAAAGCTAAGGGTAATTTTTCAATTAAAGTTTATATATATATATATATATATATATATATATATATATATATATATATATATATATATAAGTAAATATTTTATATGAAAAAAAAAAGTTTTCTTAAGAAAATTCTCGGTTTTTTCATCTCGAACTCCTGTATTTCATAATTTTACTGTAGAATTTGAGCTTTTAGTATAAATCATAGTTAAAGAATTGTATTCCTGCAAACATTTTATTTATTTTTGTGATATATATTTTTTTAGAGTTGTTTGCAAAAGAGCAATTTTTTTGTAATATTTTGGTAGAAATTTCTCAATATTTTAAAAAATAAGCTTTCGAAAAACTCTTCTTGCTGTATTTTTATAGTTTTGGAACATACTTAATTAAAAAAAAAAGTACTAAATAATTATTTAAGTTATATTTTTTTTTAGAAATGATTGATTGATTGAATATTAACGTCGCACTGTTCAGCTACACGAGTGCTTTTGGCGACGGACCACGTAATTTTGAACCATGGTCAAGTGACGTGGACGACACCTGAACTGGCACCCCTCTCTCCTAACTACCACACCACACCAACGGAGGACGTTTCAGCTCTCGACAGATTTAACGTGCATCGCTGCCCTACACGGTGGGTCTTCAGTGGTATTGGGCTCGAACTCGTGACAAGGCGAGCCACGATCCGATACCTATACCACTCGGCTACCACGGCCACTATATTTTTGAAAATTGTCTCCGAACTCAGTCAGATACCTTAAGGACCAATGGGAGAAGATAAGCACTGAAGAAACCACAATATTTGTTAGTTCAATGCCGAAACGACTTCAGAAGGTTTTCAAAAGACGAGGTTAACCAAACAGCTACTAAATAGCTCATTATCTTCTTTTAAATAATTTTAATACTTACTACTAAAACAGTGAACGCAGACTTTTTCCTACTTGATTTTTGTTAGTATCGCAACAAACCTGTCTTTATTTTAAAAGCTATGAAAGCAAACCAAATTTACTTTTGTTATTCTGAATATTTAAAATGAACTAAATAAAATATAGTTAAAAAAATTTTTTTTTTCAAATTCCAGTTTTTAAATTTTTTCCCGTTGTTCATGTAAGCAATAATACGTGAACGCAGATTTTTTCTAGCAAGTGTATATCAGTGTGAATATGTATTTTATTTTTTATCATGTCAGAATGTATTTTGTTTTGCTTCCTTTTGGTAAATTAATAATTATTTTTGGGTCTTTTCGATATGCTCGCACTCTCCACAGTTTGAGAAACGCTGGGTTAAAACTTAAATATCTTTTTCCCCCCTTCAACGAGTCTTTTTTTTTTATTTCCATTTTCAGAAAAACTGTTTATATTATGTTAAGAAATGGTTGACGTAGTGACGCACACAAGGGGGTGTCCAAGGGGTCCAGACACCCCCATAAACCTTGATTTTTTTTTCGATTGGTCCTATGTATCCTATGTATATATTACGTAAATTTTAACTATATATTTGTTATTAATAATTAATTTGATCAATTAATGCTAATTATTTATTCAATAATTAATTTTGTGTTGTTTTTGTTTCCAAAAATCGACAAAATTAAAAGAATATGTTGGACGACATTATACCAAAATGGTGGAGTTTGACCCTGGACCCTTCCCTCGAAAAATTTTTGTGTGCGTTACTGGGATGACGCAAACACATTTTCGCTATTATAAGGTTGTAACAATCTTTTAGTCGCCAAATATGGAGGGATCTGGAATTAGTCGCCAAATATGGAAATGGTGTGTGGAATTAGTTGCCAAATCTTTAAATGGTGTATGTAATTAGTCGCCAAATCTGGAAACGATATAATGAATTAATCGCCAAATCTCGAAATCATTCTTCCTGAGGATCATGATCAGGATAATGGAACAAAATTATGAAATTATTGTATTGTCATCGGTCCCTGACAAGTGTGCGAAATTTCGAATTAATCTGACCTTTTAAAGCGGGTAAAAATCGAGTTCAAAGATTCCGTTACACACACACACACACACACACACACACACACACACAC
>BMAV01020679.1:115121-134253 GCA_019973955.1 Trichonephila inaurata madagascariensis | reverse complement strand
GCACTTGGCGCAGTCCTTTATTTTAGCGACTAAAACCGGTCGCCAAGGAACTTTTTTCGGAATTATTTTAGAATGAATTCGATATCTCACCATGACATTTAGAAAAAAATCGCCAAATCCGAAAAAAAAAAAATCGCTATACTACACTTGAACCAAGAATTGCAACAACAAGCTTTCGTAGCTGCAACAGACCCAGACTGTAAAAGAGAACTCATTAGATACTGCTCTCTCAGGGTTTATTAAAATATATTATTGAGTTCAAACTCGAAGATGGCTTTCTAAACATTGTCAATGTTAATAATTTTTTGAACATTTGCCATCAGTAATGCCAGTTGCGAGAGAAGCTTATGTAAGCTAAAATTAATCAAAAATTTTCTCAGATCGACTATGCCCACGTTACGGCTAACGAATTTAGCTATTCTGGCAACTGAACAGGACATACACATTGATATTGTATAAAAGATTTTATGAATAAAACACGAAAAGTGCATTTTTAATCTATAAAAAAATTTAAAGCTGCTTTTTGTTACTTTTACTAATTTTCTCCACTAATAATTAAAATAGAGAGGCGACTAATTTCCGGTTGGCCCCAGGCGTAGAAAGCCCACGCTACGCAACTGTATCCCAGTTACTAAATGTAAAACATGGGTAGATGGCACTTGGATCACAAATTGTTAATGTGTGAGTAAATTATATTAAAAAATTAGTTTTTAATAATAAATGTAATACTTTTTTTAATTGCCTTTACATAAGTACCTATAACAGGTTGATCTAATTTAAATATTATTTTGAAATATTCTTCTAAGATGTATGGGGAATATATATAATGAAAAGATTTTTAAATAATTAAATTACAAGGCAAAATGTGAACTACCAAGCAGAAATATACGTCAAAAGTCGCAGTTTATTTGATGTTATAAAACTGGTAGCTTTAATTATTATTTATTTATATTATACACTATAACAGTGTATGTCTCATGACTTAACAAAGAGATCCGCTTTTGAAAAATAACATGGTAAGAAAATTTTTTGATAATGTAGATTTATTGAAAAGCATAATTCCTAAAGGCAGTGCTTCTCGAACTTTCAATACTGGCGACCCACTTTTCAATCAATTTTTATCGCGCCCCCCTTATACAATAATAATGTATTGAATGCAATAATAATGCACTTTGACGCTAAAGCTACAAAACGATCTTAAAATTATAAACCGTACAAATTAATAAGATAAGTATATTAAATTTTATATATGTAACTTTTAAGTAATATATATATTATTTTTTTCTCGAATTTTTAAATTGGAACAGATTGTAAAATGTGGTCGCTGCTTTCAAGACAAAATATAGATTTCAGCCAAATATAGAAAATGTACTCAGAGTGTCAATTTCTAATCTTAAACCTTCCTTTGAAAAACTTTCCTCAGCAAGACAAGCCCATGGAAGTCGCTAATACTTATTACACTTGCTCTTATATAATTTAGTATTAATAAATTAGTTATAAATACCTTGTGCGGCACTGATACATTAAAATTATACTGTCTGAAGTACCCGCTCTTTGAACGAGTTTATTTTTAAAAAACTAAAAAAGTAACCCAAATGCGCGACAATGTTTACGAAAATGTAAAATGATATTTTAAAATGAATGTTCATATAATTAGTTTTAAGCAAACTAATTTTAAGCCTCACAGAATTAGCATTTAGAATTAATGTTAAACAATGAAAAATAATACAAAATTCCAAGGAAGAATAATAGTGTTATTTTTAATATTTAAAGCGAGAAGGCTTCAAAATGTTTTATCCCGGAGGCAGACACACACTTGATACTAGCGTTAATGCTCACGCGGGGTGATTCAGTCACCCCAATCCTTCTTTTTATAATTATTTTATTGTACACTCTATACACAAATCGTGATTCCAGTGAATAATTTAAGAGAAAGTAAACTCTTACCTACTTTCAAGAACTATATTACTTACAACTTCCCTAAATGAGAAACAGCACATATATAAGAGAGGGGTCATAACTAACTGTACCAATAACTTAGAAGATCAAACAGATTACAGCTATAATGTGCAGTATTTCAAAAATAATCACAGTGATGAATTTTTTATGTTCCTAAATTTTTTCAATTCTGGGTCTGGGATTTGTTTTCTCTCTGTGAAAGAGTAGTAAAAATCACTCATCATGAGATTACGGCAAATCAAAGTTTTTTTTATTTGGTTTTTTGGATCAAAGATAGCTAATTAGGTATTGAAGAAGTTTTTATTTTTGGGAGAGAGATTACTTATATCGCCTATAAATTATATCAGAGTAAAAGTGCATTTCTTATTATAGGTCTGAAAGTATTCTGTTTTAATTCATTCCAGTAAATTAATTATTTTTTAAATCTTTTATTTTCGATATGCCCGCGCCCCCCCCAGGGGGGCGCGCCCCACAGTTTGAGAAACACTGCCTAAAGGGATTAATAATAATCTTTTATAGATATTAATTTCCAAAAAAAAAATAAATTGTTTTTTAACTTCACATTGAAATAACTTTCAAACGTTATATATAAATACATTTTTCTTAATATTCATCTTTTTAAATTTGACATTTCTTTTGTTAAACTTTTATGCCTTGTTTCTTTTAGCAAAAAAGTTTGTTGATGTAATTGTTTCGTAGTCATTGAAAAGAAAATTCGAAATTTTCTCTCAATTGTTACATTTTTAAATGCTTTTCAGAAGTTATTTATTGTACGCCGTATACTCCAGCGTATTACACACACACCTATACTTCTACATAGATTGAAATACTGCTTATTTAAAAGAAACTACATACCTTATGAGTTTAAAGAGTTGCAGTTCTAGAAGTATACTATTTTTTAAATAGCCTGGGATAATATTTCGAATAAAAGACGAGCGTTGCATATATGCATGTCATGTTTCTTCGTAAAAAATAAGGGTTGCGCGTCATACGGTTACACTGCTGGCCACCGTAAATGCAACACCCTGAAGGAAGCATGCAAATAACATGAAATTTACAACATGCATTAGCGGAGGTGAGATATGCAAATGATTAGAATTTCAGCGCAGACAACCATCACGTGCGCTATTTAAGGCGTGGAGATTTCAAGTTCGGCAATTGTGTTTTTTCCAAAAAATGATCAGTTATGTATTGTAGAAAACTGTAATCAGCTTTTGATCAAGTATCCGAGTTCAAAAGAGGAAGGATAGTGGCCTACCGAGATTGTGGATTATCTTTCAGTGGAAATCGGTAGTCGTGTTGGACGAAACCAAACTGTAATGCGGATATGTGACCGTTGATTGCAGGACGGTACGATGGACCAACGTGGTCGATCGCATCCACTTCACGTGAGGACAGGCAAATTGTGCGCATGGCAGTGACAGATCGCCGTCACATCACGAACCATAGCACAGCACATTGAGTCTGTAACGCATCATTTAGTGTCTGCGCGTACCATTCCACGCTGTTTACAGCAGAGTGGTCTGTCCGCAAGACGTCCATTGCTTGGTTTACCCTTGACGCAGAACCACAGACGTCTCCGCCACCAATGGTGCGATGAAAGAAGGATGTGGGCGGCAGAATGGAATGAAGTTGTCTTTACTGACGAGTCACGCATCTGTCTGCAACACCACGATGGTCGGATTCTAGTCTGGAGACACAGTGGAGAGAGGATGCTGAACAGCTGCGTTATGCACCGCCACACTAGTCCTGCACCGGATATTATGGTATGGGGCAGTATTGGATATCTCTCGCACTCCTGTAGTACGCATTGTTGGTACTTTAAGCAGTCAGAGCTACATCTCCGAGGTGTTGGAGCCAGTTGTCCTTCCTTACCTTCAGGGCTTGACCACAGCCATATTTCAACAGGATAATGCGCGACCACACGTGGCACGCATTGCCGAAAGGTTCTTAGTCAATCACCAGATTGAATTGCTTCCCTGGCCGGGTCGCTTTCTGGATCTTTCACCGATAGAAAACATGTGGTCCATAGTTGCTCAACGATTGACCCAGATTACACCCCCAGCTGCCACACTAGATCAACTTTGGCAACGTGTGGAAGCTGCTTGGTCTGCTGTACCCCAAGAACACATCCAAAGTCTATTTGAATCGATGCCGAAGCGTGTGGCAGCGGTGATCTCCAACAATGGCGGCTACTCTCTGTACCGATTCTGGCAGGTACAACACTTCACACAGAAGTCTATAAATTTAATTTTTTGATACTTGGTCAACATGTTACCTACAAAATAAATTTTGTTGTGTTATCTCTCGTCTTTCTTCGTGTTGCATTTACGGTGGCTAGCAGTGTAACAATATTAGAACATTAGGGGAAAAATCTTGTAAGATTCATGTTCTATTTTTCTTTTAAAACAAAGATTTCAGAAACACAATGGTTAAGGCAACTCGTGTGTCACGAGTTTGAGCCTAGTACCGCTGAAGATCCGCCGTGCAGAGGAGGCCGATGTACGTTAAATATGTCAAGGCTCAAATATCCTCCTGTCGGTGTCGTGTGGAAGTTAGGAGATGGGGTGGGTGCCAGCTCAGTTGTTCTTATCACTTGTTTAAAATTACGAGATCCTTCGCCATAAGCTCTTGTACCTGAATGGTGCGACATTAATATTCATCGCTCGTTCAGAAACAGATGGAATCACATAATAGTTTAATTTTGACAAATATAATAGTTGTAAGTTATGTATTTTTAATATTTGACCTGAAATTTCTTGCATATAAATGCGAAATTACCATAACATAAAAAAATATAAATTTTACTATTTCATTAAATTGCTTGTACTTTTATTAAAATTTTAAAAGATTCAATGCAACGGTTGAGTTTAATGTTTTTAATTATTAATACAAGTATTATGGCATTAACGAGTTTTGCTACAAATAATTCTTCAGAATAGATTCAAATTGGAACAAATACATAAAATTCACATTTTATTTCAGAACTTTCCTCTTTCCATAAATTAAAAAAATCTATTTTTTACAAGCACAATTCTTTTCCCTTAATTTTACTACCGAGCTATAAGCTCCTGAGCAATATTTAGGGTCTTTTCAAAGGCCTCATTTATATTACATGCCCTTGGGATGAAGGAATGGACTGAAAAAAATTTCATCTTTATACTTGTTCTAAAAAGTTATTGGAGTTTATCCTAGATTGTCTAAAAGAGGTGATCACATATACTTTCCTTGTAAATGACTCACCTTGGATACTCATACTCAACTTATAACAATGCTCCAGTTTAAATGACAAGGAATTCACTTTTTATACCTCAACCAAGAACCATTCCTACCAATAGTTATCAAATGCTAGTATTAGACCCCAAGTAAATAACAATGGAAGATTCAATTAATGAAACAATTAAAAAAAACAACAATCATAAATACTTAAAAACCTAAAGCAGTAAGAAAAAGATTAGAATTAGTTTATAAAAGAAAAATAAACTAGAAAATTTAATTTTGGCAAAATCCACAGTAATGACACTTTTACATGTCTGCCGTTTTTGAACTGCTACTTTCATAGATTTAAAGAAATTCTGATTTTCAATGTAACTAAGAGCATAATCAATTAGCAAAGCTATCTTTATACCAATGAACTTAAAAGTAAGCAAATTAAGCTTAAATACAGCAACATTCCCTCCAATGTTTCAAAGTACCACAGTAAAAAACAGACTAATACAGAAACTCAAGTTTAAATAACGAATGTTCTACATATTTATATAAATCACAGTATAATTTTTTTTCAACTTTATATATATAAAAAAAATTACATAAAATATCAACTGGGCACTCAATAGTCTGTTTCATCCTGAAATGAACAAACATCCTTTTAAAACAGTCAATTAAATTTGCTAATTATTTTATTCTCTTTAAATAAACTGGTTTATGACTAAGCACACACAATGCTAGTTTTTCCACACTATAATGAGAGCTACTGATGTTTGAGAATGACACTTCTATTTAGTTTGCATAAAAACTTCACATTTTGAAAGACTAAGAATTTGCAGAGTAAAGAGAGAAGGATTAGTTTCTAATATTTAATACACTACAGTACTCCTAAAAAGTATTTTGAGGAATATCGTAATGCATCATTGTAGTTAACTTTAATATCCCTAGAGTTTGTTAAAATTAAAAAGTTTTGTCCTTCTGAATAATATGTACTAACACAAATTCCATTAAAAAAAGAAACAAGCCTTACAGCAGTCGCATATGATGTGTAACATCTGATATGTTATTGTGGTATATATACAATAGTAACCTAAATCTGAAAAAAATGAATCTAGAACAATTAGAAATAATTTTTCTATCGAATAGTTAAAATAAAATTCATTCAAGATATAACATAAGGACTAATGCATTTTTTTAATCAAAAATATTTTTTTCTTGTTCAATTTGGAAAACAGTGGATAAAATAGACTTGAAAAATGGACAAACAGGGATTTCAGTGGCCATATACATTTCTTCGAAACAAAAAATTAGATTTCCTGCATTTTGTATTTTTACCATATACCGAAAAGAGATGCGTTTCTGCTCTTTTAAGAACTATTACTAGCTTCCCATGATTTTGAGTGCGATCAAATTGAGACTTGAACTGAGTACGATTGGAAATAATTTTCTATCAAATAATTATATCTTTAACAAAAATTTCATTTAAAAGTTTTTTTTAACAGAACTTTTTTTAATCACAATCAAAAATATTATATATTGACAGCGACAGGAATTAGCCTCAAAGAATGAAAAATATACACACTAAAATATTTACTCGAATAATTCCATATTATTTACTCTGTATTTTCTTAAGAACGTTGAACTTTGTCAGATGCTTAACAGTAAATATAATTATTAATAGTTTATACAGATAATTATAACGTCATATTTCATACATAACGAGCCCAGAGACTTTGACAATTAAGCATAAGGATCCAAGTTTATCCTGAATAAGACTTGTTGGTATCTACGAAGTGGAGTAAGAAAACGAAATTCAGTTTTAGAATTCGAATCTTTTGAAATGCTATTAAAAAAAAACTACTAGAGTTGGATTTCGCATATATTCTGCTCTGGATTCATCCATCTCTGCTAATCACGAAAATTTAATTAGCTTGGTAAATGTTTAAAATTTAGAAATTAGAGAAAAATCAAAATCATCCATGTAATTAGTTTTTAATCGAGAAATTTTTTAATTACGATTAAAAATATTATATCGACAGCGACAGGAATTAACCTCAAAGTATGAAAAAGATACACACTAAAATATTTAATTCGAATTCCTTACTCTTATTTTCTTAAGAATGTTGAACTTTGTCAGACACTCTTAACAGTAAATATAATTATAATTTACACATATAAATCAACCTTAGATTTCTTACGCAAGGAGTCCCGAGACTTTACCATAGGTTTATCTTGAATAAGAATCTTTTGAAATTCTATATTTATAACTTTAACAATATAATAAAAACGACTAGACTTGAACCCCAATGCGAGGGTGCGACCACACGCTCTCATTGGTCAAATCAAATAGCGCACGCTTATGTCACTTCCTGTTACAAACTTCTGTCCCTTTTGACGAAATCACTCCGACAAAATTCAGCAATCGAGAGAGGTAAGACGTTACACATCAAAAAGTCATTAATTTGTAATGTATTTCTCAAATAAACTAACATTTCACACACACACACACAATTAGATTATAATTTATATATATAAATTAAGACTCATGCAGTTAAAAAATACTACTGATCACATTTATTGTCTGATGTTAGATGAGAAGACACAAAACTCAGTGCACATCAGGTCTCCAGTTTATTTTTTATTATATCAGTCACAATGTTCAAAATAATCTGCCATTCAATGCAAAAATTCAGAATTAATAATTTTTAAATATATAAATGTAAGCTTTCAAATAATGCACAAATATACAAAGAATGACTACAGAAGACAGCTTTTATTTTGTTAAAGACAGATACACGGCACATATATATATATATACTACAGTGCATCAATGTTAGAAATTGATGAAACCCATCTAAAGTTTAGCCCTAAAGTGATCAAAGATATAAAATAAAGGCCAAATTAAAACCAGATTTTTCCCTTTTTGGCAAAGAAAAGACGAGTTATGCTCTAAATTAAAATACACATAAAAAGGGGAGAAAAGAAATCATGTATATAATAAAAAATAAATACATATTATACAAGCAGGGTACTATGACCAAAAAGCACTGTAGATAAGGGATAAAACAGTAACAATGATAGTAAAGCCGAATTTGAGATTTTTCCGGTTGGCAAAATTAAATTTTCACAGTATGTGGAAGATAAAGACAGTTTTACTCTTAAATGATTTAAACACAGACAAATAACTGATTTAAAAAGTTGAATATCTTAAGAAATGATTAATAAATAAAAAATTGTTGTAAAAAAATTATACACAATTTTAATCTTTTTCCTTCAAAGAAAGCCAGCACTCAAAAATTTACAACAGAAAAATAGAAAATTACAAAGGATAATTATGGAATGATAGCAATTGCAGAGAATAAAACAGATTTGATTTTATTATACAAATTTTATAAATTGATTGCATGACATGAAGAAAAACATGGAATGGAGGGGGAATAAACTTATCAAGCTTCTAAACAACTGCCATCGGTCCACATATCGAAAACAATTCTTTGATTAAAACTAAGATTTCAGCCTAACAATGATTTGATGCATGCAGTATCCTACACTTATGCACATTTCAGGGATATATCCAAATAGTCTAGTACAAAAGAAAATCAAAATATTAAACTACAGAGATTCCTTTATGAACTACACTTATTTTAATACAGGATTTTTCAAACGCGTAGTATGTTTTAACCAGATTGATGCATGTTTGGAGCTGTGATTAGGTTATCCAACATGCACTTTTAGTTTTAATAGGATGCGATTAATAATAATTACATGTATATAAAGATAAGATTTTTTTTCTTCAGAAGACAAAAATAATTCAATTTCAAGGCTCCAAACAGCAGAATAGGCAATCATAAAAAAAAAAAATGGAAAATAGCTAGGCTCCTAATAAGATAAAAATGAAACAGGGTATTCACAAGATGAGCAAAGGAAACTCTACAGGGGCAACCAATGCAAATACAGTCTTTCTCACAAGTTTCTCTTTGAGAAGTATTGGAGACATTTAGAATATCACGTGCTTTTAAGAGACATCTTGATCTTCAGTTTCTGGGGCAGCTTCTTTCTGTTCACCACCTTCGCCTGTAAAAAATAAATTACACTTGGTTGAACTGCATACTACACATAGAGAAAATAAAGTGGGAATTTGGATTAAAATTTTTAGACAAATGAAAAAATTCATAAAATTTATGGATAGATACGTTTAGTAATGGAATATTTTGAACATTGGAAATACCAATTTTTAAAGTTATTTTGAAAGTACAGCACTCATATCAGTAAAGAATTGATCAACACTTATTAATACTCCATGCCCATTTCTAATAGTAACCATCAACTTTATCAGATGCAATGAAGTAAAATTTAGAACTGGTTTCTTAACACTATACAATCAAAATATTTTGCTTGCATTAAATTAACAAATGTATGATTGATCAAATATTTTAATAAGCAATATATTCTGCTATATATCACATCAGTCAATTTCTTTTTAAGTTAACAATTACTATAGTGTTTGGTTATTTAACAAATGGTAAAAATTTGTAAGAAATATAAAATGAATGGATTCCTTATAAATTATATTAGCAGATGTTTTACTTTGAGGCTACTGCAACAAAAGCCAAACATTTCCAAGAGAAAGACAAGTAAAAAATTTTAATAAACCTATGTTACATTAACAGGAAACCAAGATATTTAGATTAGGGGAAAAAACACACACAAAGGAAAACTCACCATCATGCTGCATGTCCGATGTCCATAGAGTGAGGTTGTCCCTGAGCAGCTGCATGATGAGGGTAGAGTCCTTGTAGCTCTCCTCACTTAAAGTATCCAGTTCAGCGATGGCATCATCAAAGGCAGCCTTGGCGAGACGACACGCACGATCTGGGGCATTCAAGATCTCAAAGTAAAACACCGAGAAATTCAGAGCAAGACCCAGTCTAAAAAGAAAATAGTTTAATGTAATAACTAGCAACATATGCATTCATGCTCAGGAATTTGTTTAATTTCTAATAAACAATTTGACTCTTAAGACAATAGGTGAAAAATTCAGGTCCCTCTTTAATACTTTATATATAGAAGTGATTATAACTTTAGCAAAAAGCTTTTGTTTTCCTCCCTTGATGTAAGCCCAAATAAACAGAATAAAAAATATGCATTAAAACCTACCAAAATGATTTGAAACTCAACAGTTAGAGGAAATAGTACTCAAAAAATAAAACAAGGAATCTCATGCCAGAAAATTTTATCAACGTTTTTAAAACTCAGCTTTTGTTTTTAAAAAACGAGCAGTCGCAACAATACAGTTTAACACAAAATTCAGAACAGTTAATTTATACAAATGCCTAAATGTAAAATTATGAGATTCTTCTAAGAAGTTCTCGATATATGTTCTATGCCTTTTCATTTTACTCAATTTTAAATATTTCTGCTTATTCATTGAATCTGTTTTCTTAAATCTAGCTCATCTGTTGGAAATCAGCTTTCAACACAACATATGGATTCCAGAATAAATATGGTATCTTGGCAGGTAACAATTACGAGATAGCATGTTTAAACAAATAAGATCTAAATATTTTTTAAATTAAATACTGAAATTAGCACTATACCTGATTGGATGTGTAGGAGGCAGTTCTGTCATGGCTATGTCACTGGCAGCCTTATAAGCTACTAAACTGTTTTCGGCGGCTTCCTTCCTATCATTGCCAGTAGCGAATTCAGCCAAATATCTGTGATAATCGCCTTTCCTGTAAATTGCATAGTGTTTAATAGATCATTAATATATATATATGCTTATTCTCTACAAACAAGAGATAACATCCAATCACATTCGAAAAACACATACAGTAGGAAAATCGCACAATGAAGGACATGCAAGTAACCGAGATTAAAAATTATAAAATTGATGCGGCAGTGTTATAAAACATTGCTGATTTAGGACAGCTAATATATAAAATAATTTATATAAAAGTGGGGTTGAATGTTTTTTGGCCAGTCAACCTTCCCCCTTTATGTAAATAACACTGAGTAAAAACCAATAGAAAATAATGGATAGGAATATCTAAATCCATTACAAGATAGAGGTAACTTACCTAAAAATTGCACTTACAAATGCCAAAGCCCGCACTGAATCCGAGTGCAATAAATAAGTTATTGCCAGATTCTAAACCCTAATGCAGATTTAAATCAAGTGAACGGCTGAAATGTAGCACTTAACAAAAGTATAAAAAGAACTGAAATAAAAATTAATAAGAGTTGCAAATTATAGCATAACTTTAATAACACTAGAGTAAATATGAATAAAATAATAATTTTATCTAATATTAGATTATGGAGATAACTATAACTATGAAATATTTAAGTTTATAGTAATAAACTACTATCAATCTCAGAATTTTTAATCCTAACTATTTTGAATAGCTTTATTCATATAACTATTAATAAAATTGGGTATTTCTGATTTAAGCAATATTTAGTAAAGTGTTTATAGTTATTTCTGATTTTTTTGACACCAGAAATTTATTACGTTGTATATAATTAATAACAATATTTCTGAATATAGAAACATGTACATTACTCTCCCAATGAGGAACTTTTATAATATATTGAAATTACATTTTTTCTTTTCTTTTATCATAAATATTAAAAACTATTACATTATCATTTAATTTGACATGTATGTCAAGAAAATTTGCTTCATTGTAGTTACTATTTGTCTGTATTAAATTAAGATATTGTGGATAAAAATTAATATTAGGTACAAAATTGGCTTGTTTGCCAAAAATGATTACGTCATCAGTATAACGATAAATATAATATTTAGAATTATTAATGTAACTACTTTCAAAATAAGGCAAGTATAAATTGACAAGACAGTTGCTCGCAGGGCCACCTTGTGGCAAACCTTTGATCTGCAGATAACAGTTACCTTTATGATATATATAGTTCTCTTTAAGAACAAACCTAAGTAGTGAACCAAATCTATCACATAATTAACATTATTAAATAAATTATCTTTATATGTAAATTTACAAGTATATTAATTAAATCATCAATATTAGAGTTAAAGATCTTCAAAATCTAAACTATAGACTGAATAAATTTTTCTTATATTTCATTTGTTCAATAAGTGATTTACTATTTTTTAAGAATTGCTGTGGATTTAAGATTATTGTATCATGTAATATTTCATGGAGAATTTTGCCTGTTTTGCTGATATATGTATTAAAACCATTTGTAACTGTCCTAAATTTAACTGGGTCTTTATGAAATTTGAGAGTAAGAAATATATGTGTGGAAATTTAAAACTATTATTAATTTGAATTCTTAACTGTTTATGAAAAGCCAAGATACGTTTGCTTCTCTATCAGAAACGGAAGACTTAATAAAAGCTGTATTATTATCGAAATAATTGTTGATCATTAAATTATAATAGTATTTACACATGAAGGTAAAATTTCCTAACACTTTATCAACTATAATAAATTAATTTTGCAAATTTTTAATCCGATTTTTATTATTAAAAAAGATTTTATTATCTGTACCATAGTTATATTTATTAAGCTGTGTAATATTACCTTTGAATTCTGTGAATGCCTCAATAGGCATACTATATTTAATAGCGCTATTTTGTATATAAATCGCTCAATATCATTATACAACTTATTTTTTATAATTTTATTATTCGAAATCATTAATCTAAAACCAGTACCTTTATTCATTATGTTTCCAAGATTGTCTTTTATAATATTGAGGTCACCAGTAACATGCTTGTGATGTTCATCTATGAATTCTTTAAATTCACTACATTTACATATTAAGTTATCTTGCTTTATAGGCCCATTATAGTTAAAAATTGATCTACCTATTTTTTTATTGTATTTAAAAGCTTTCAATAGTAATATTTTGTATTGGGAAAGATGACATGCGTTTTTTAAAAATGTCAGAAATATTATCATATGATTTATTCATATATAAAAGTGTACAGTATTCTATTTGATAATCCTTATCAAATTAACTTTTATGTTATGTTTCAAAAATTTGTGAATGTCCTTAATAATAAGCAAAGGATGGCAATCTTTAATTTTATTTGAAATTAGTACATCTTCTGCAATACATAATTCTGTCTTACTGAATCCGAACATAAAAGGTTTAATGTGTTTTATGTTAAAATTGTTATCAAAGCTATTACAAATATCTATAATACTATCTGAAAGGACTTTTTGGTCGCTACTTAATCTTTTAGTTCTAGCCCCTCTATTTTTTCTTTTATTAGATATTATATTAATCCCTTTAATCGAGAATATTTAAAAGTTAATATGGGACAACTATGTAATCTGCCCAACTAGTCATTAATCATTAAGAAGCAAAGTTGGAATTGTATGCAAAACAATAACAGTAAACCTTTGATCTTCAACCTACACATGCAGTTATACAAATTCCTCCTCCAGAGTAAAATCTTTTAAAGCAAAGTTTCACTTTTATAAAAATATTCTAGAAGTCTTAATATAACAATCAAAATATAACCCAGAGGATTTTAATGGCTCAATGAAACTATGCAGAATTGAAACTAATTAACATAGCAAGAAAAGCGAAGAATGTTTTCAAAGCCTTGAAAAATTAAAATTATATAAATAACTTACATTTTATAATAAAATACTTTGGATTCTCCAGTTGATGCAGTTGGAATAAGATGCTTGTCAAGTACATCAAGGATGTCTTGGCAGATTTCTTTCAATTCGGATTCAACCTATATGAAATTTACAGGTTCAGAAAACAAATAAAGGTATATTACAATGAAATAAAGCTTGATACTTTAAATTTGAATTCTCCCAGCCAATCCATATTTTAAGTTAAAATATAAAATCAGCAAGATTTTTCAGTAACTAAGATACATAAACTAAATAAAAATCAAGATTTCAATCAATTCATCACCTTTAAAAGGGGAAAATTCTAAACTAAAGTAGGTAATATTAATGTAAATTCTAAACAAAGTTTGATAATTTAAAAAATCATGTTACAATAAATAACCAGTATACAGATTTTTTTATAAAAGTCTTTAAAAATAAAGAATATAATCGAAGAAAATTTGGTACTTGCGTATTATCGCAATGCTGCCAACATTCAAGATAGCTCACCAAGTTGGTAATCCCAATTTCGCATGTGTCATATGCGTTGAACTGGCAACCATGTGCTTCATTTTATGTTATGTAACCAATAGGTTGCGATGATACTCAAGTATTGAAAATTTTAAAGATGAAATTCTATAGAAAATAAATTCACTATATATATAAATAATCTGCAAGAGAGAAATATACTTAAAAATTCTTTATTTGTAAAGATATCTAGGCCATCTATCCAGAAGGCATAACTAGTAATCCATATACTTTATCCCGCATAACCAGTTTCAAACATATGTTAGAAAGCTTCTCCAAGTCTATAAATTTAAACTAGTACATATACCTCGTTGCTTATTAAGTTCTCAATGTAAGAGAATTACTTACAATTAATAGTTAATTTTTAACAATCTTTATGGAGATGGAACTAAGCACTTTTTGGCAATTAGCAGTTAATCTTGGCATGAGTGTAATTCAGGCCAGTCTCTTTTTCAGAGCTTTTAATCCTATCCTTTGGTATTTACAACCTGTAGGAGTGAGTGAATATTAATATCACACAATTCAGCTACATTATGGGGGTTTTGGCGACAGACCTCGCGATTTTGAAGAGTCGAGGTCGACATTCAAGCTGGCGCGCCTCTCCTAACTTGCACACCACTGGGAGGATGCTTGAGCCTCTACACAGTGGGTTGTCAGGGGTACTGGTCTCTCAACACATGACGGCCATAAGACTGCTACCTTGACCACTGCAACCTGCAGGAAGGGTCACTAGAGCCAAACTTTTTCCAGTTCTTATTCAGTAAATACATATTCATGTAAATCTGGAATGGTCGATCACAGCTAACATGAAAAGATTTCAACATAAAAATGTCATTAAACCATGATCAACCAACTTTGTTCAAAATCATTCTAACCATCTCAAGCAGTCCAAGTATAACAAAGGAATATATAAAAATGCTTACATAAACAGTCAAATTACACAAGCCTCCTTAATGAAAAACTACATTTTAAAAACTTATTGCATTAATGATTTATTACAATAGTTGTCTTTAAAACTATTGATTTTGAAAGCACCAGTCCAATTTAACACGTCACAAAATTTAAAGACTCTGAAAATGCATGAAGCAAAGAGTATTAATTTGAAACAGCTTTTACAAAGTTCATAGAAAGACAGTTTGATAAAGATTAAATCTAGAATAGCAGCCAAACCTACTTGAAGTCGATACTGTTTGATCATATCAAGTTTTCCTTCTGCACCTTTGTTTTCCTCCTTTTGTTCAATGCTGCTAATGATCCTCCAGGACGCCCTACGAGCCCCAATTACATTCTTGTAAGCCACAGATAACAGGTTTCTTTCCTCTACGGTCAGTTCTACATCCAGAGAGGCAACCTTCTTCATAGCTTCCACCATTTCTGTGACAAAATCATTCATTAAGAAACATTTTAAAACAATGGGAGATGTTAGTATTGAAGTAATATTTGTTTATGTATAATGGACAAACAAGCAAAATCTGGTTTTGACTACTAAAATATGTTAAGAACATTTTATTTTCAAAAAGTAATACATATTGTAACTTTAATCACTTGGCATTCCATAAGAAAATTTTATATTTTCTATGCTGAAAGTTTGAAAATTAATAAATTAGACATGGTCACCAATTGTTTACTGGCATACTCGGGAAAATATTGCAAGAGCTACGAATCACTTATTGAAGGCTCGCAGAAAAATCTGGAAACTAAATATTTTACTATTAGAATTTATATTTTAGGAAATCCTCTCATTTAGAATGAATTTTTAACCATTATAATATTATACTATACTTACGGGACTTAGAGATACAGAAACAAGAATACAATAAAATTGCACAAAAACTTGACAGTTACAAGTCACCACTTTGTAAAAAGAGTCCTCGCCCTGACTTTTAGCATGAATGAGAGAATCTCATCTTACCAATTAGCTAGATCAGAATGGTTGGATTTCCTTAATGTAAGAGCCAATTCAAATTTTACTCCTTCAAACATTTAAGTATAAATTACAGAGTGCTTGTTAAAAAGTAAACGAGAAATAAAATTAAATAAGATAAAAACCCAATTCTTAAGAAAGGAAATAAGCTCTAGTAGTAGTGTTCCACACCAAATCCAATTCATTTAAAGCGAGATGAAAGTTACATCAACAATGAAATACAGGTACATATGTTTCATGTTGCATTTTATAGTAACATCGAAGCTACTGGTGATATTATAATTTTGAGTTGTGGTCAAATAGCGACAGCACCTGAACTGGCACCCTTTTCCAAACCTGCATATTAACACGAGGATCAGTCATGTCAGATTTAGCATGCTCATCCTCAGAACAAGATTTAAGAGGCATATAGCCTTGAACCTGCAATTCATTAAATCTACAGGGACACACAATACTCTTTCTACTTCCACATCTCTTTACATCAGAGGTGTCAAACATGTGGCCTGCCATACACACACGCATATCTTTAAAAAATTTTTTTTTATATAAATATCAGGATTTAAGTTTCTTTATTTTGAAATTAATTTGAAGTGAATATATATAAATATACAATACATTTACCCCTGTTACCTATTCTTTTTTTAAAAGGAATCCTTTTTAACAATAGACATGCCTTTATATTTAATTTTACTATAATGAAATATTTATTAAATTCTGAAATACACTGTGCATATTCTGAGCTATAAATAATACAATGATTCTTTGTGAGTATGACTTATTTCTCTTCATTCTTCTGTGTTTGGAGTGTCCAATTATCAAGAGACCGTCAGGTGTTTTTCAAAGTTTAAAAGAAATATTCAAGACTGCTAAGATAGGGCAGTGTATGGTACTTAATTTAGAGGCATAGCTACCACTGTATCAATGATATGGGTACCCGACATGTGTAAGTATAAAATTGTTAAGTCTCATTTATAAAGCTCCCTTTTCCAAAGTGAGCAAGCAAATATAAACGTGTAACTGTTCAGCCACACAAGGGCTTTTGGCGATGGACCAAGTAATTTTGAACCATGGTCAAGTAACGTGGACGACACCCGAGCTGGCACCCCCTCTCCTAACTACCACACTAATGGGAGGACGTTTGAGCTCTCTACAGATTTCCTAACTACCACACTAATGGGAGGACGTTTGAGCTCTCTACAGATTTAATGTGCATCGCTCTCCTACACAGCGGGTCTTTAGTGGTATTGGGCTCAAATTCATGACATGCCTGCCATGATCCGATATCTTACCCACAGGGCTACTGCAGCCCATTCCCTTTTCCAAAAAGGAACACCAAAGAAATTTTGATACAGGGCTCACTCTGGACAAGTTACCCCAGTGACTTAATTGTTTACAAATGAAAGCACAATCAAATATCAACGAGTAAAGATCAACTAGCTGCATGGCCCGGCACATTGCACAGGCGTCTACTTTTATAAATTCTCCCTTTCCTTTGCAAAATCAGCATTTCTAATACTCTTTCTCAAAATGACTTCCACCCCCCTCCTCCGCTTAGCCCGGCATTGCTCAGGCTTTTACCAAGTGTATAACTTAAAACTCCCTTTTATACATCACAACTATATTAAATATTGAACTAAAATTGTGAGCATTTTTTGAAATGTTCGATACATAGGAAAAAGTTTCATGCAACTATTTGTATAAATGAAGTTAAAAATTTGAATTTGAAAAAAAAAAGTTATTTAATATTTAAAATTTGAGTTTTTAAGAATTCGTAAAAGTTTTTGGCATTTTTTAAATCACTAAAAGATTAAAGTAAGTTTTTTAAAAAAAATCACTTTCATTCAAATGCATCAATATTGATTCATTTTAGAAAAAGTATTTAGTATCATTGCTTTGCAGTAAAAAAACCGTATTGTGGTAAAATAAATTATCCTTCCAATTACAAAATTGCTGGCAAAGTTAATAAATGCACGAATAAAATTTTGAGTATTTTTTAAAAAATCATAAAACTTAAGCCATGTTGCTTTGAACCTGGGTAAAATCTGTAGTAATCAAGCACTCTGCCAAATGCATCATGAACTTCGCGGAAATAGGAGCGAAAACACCTTTAAAATAAAAGGAAAAGATATTCAATTTCGCCAAATCTGGCAATTTTTTTTAAATAGGCATCTTTTCTATTGTAACCTTTCATCAAACATGAAGTGCACAGAGAAAAAGATACTAATTTGGTGCCAAACTGGTTTTTGCTGCAACACACTTGGCTATTGTAAAATTGCGTACTTTGTTTAAAAGTTAAGATTTTTTTGAGGGCTTCATTTTTAAGTTAATGCCTTCAAGCTTCATATATTGATTACAAACTACAGTAATGTAAAAAAACTACATTGCAAGAGTTACACACGAAGAGGGTAAAAAACTAAAAACTGAAGTTTTTAAGCAATTTTTTCAATCTTTGTACAGATTACAGATATTATTCTACACATGGAAAAAAGTTCCACAAGTTTTTTTATAAATAACAAATTTATTACATAATTAAAATTTTGTGAGTATTTTCTGAAAAATTGAATAAAAAGTTTGACTATTTTTTAAACGACCGATTCTAAAAGAAAAGCATGAACTGTTTAGTATAGAATATAGTTTCATTAACATGAAAGAAAATTCAAATGGAATGACTTAGAAATCATTTTCATAAAAACGTATCGCTTATGACTCATTTTAGATAACAGAAATCGTAAAAATAGAAAATATTTTGTAAAAAAAAGTTATATTGTAGTAAAAAAAAGATCTTTCCGATTCTGTAATTATTTTTTTGTTTGAGTTTTATAGTAAGAATCGGCTGGGTTTTTAAAACATGGGGGAAAGTCTGAACTTCACTCCGCTGAAATAGCAATGACACTCTGCC